>PVKA01014628.1:14533-43740 GCA_004027165.1 Ctenomys sociabilis
AAAAAAAAAAAAAAAAAAAAAAAAAAAAAAAAAAAAAAAAAAAAAAAAAAAAAAAAAAAAAAAAAAAAAAAAAAAAAAAAAAAAACCAAAACAAAAACCAGAAAACAATGCTGTCACAGATATCTGGAGACTTGGACTGCAAAGCATGCAGTTTATTCTAATCCACAGAGAAGAGTTAGATTAAATGAAGTCCTAGACTTTCCTGTACTTATTTTTATGTTTTTTTGAGACAAAACATATGTGGCACGATCCCATGTATTCCCTGTGTAGTCCCTCAAACTCATGATCCTCCTGCTTCAGCCCCTTGAGTGCATGCTGGGATCAGGGGTGTGCACCACTGTGCCTGGTTTTTCTCTATATTGATTTTAAATGCTGTGGAGATGCTGTGTCCAGACTGCAAACTCTGTGAACAGCTTATCATTTTTGGTGTCTTTCCTCAGAAGCCAACTTCTGAGGAAGAAGTAGCTGCCACTTCTGCCTCTGTGCTTCTACCATCCTGAGCCTGCTGCACCATGGCCTGCATTCTCTCAGTCCTGCTGGGTGGTCCTATATTAGCAAAGCTCCTGAGGTTCAAACAACTGAGCTAACTCACAACCCCCACTAGCAAAGCTCTGAGTAGCTGGCGAAAGGCTTATTTGCACGCAGATGTTGCATTGGTAGTTTCAGCTGCCTACCATGTTCCCTGTGTCTTGAACCTTGAGGATATGTGCATGGCTGTCCCATTGCAGCACTGGATGGGACTGCCATGTAGCCTGATGGGACAGTCATATGTATACCAGGGGTTCAGAGCCGCTTGGCAGTTAAGACATACAAATGTGTTAAAGACCTTTTGTATTTCTTGCCTACCTCTGGCTGGTTTCCATTAGCTGAGGCAACAAGTACTCTCCAGCGATCCGAATTGTTTTACTTTTCTTTGAGTAACTGAACCTCTCTTTAATTACTATGGTTGAATGAAAAGAACTCTCTTAGCCTCATCCTAGATACCCACTGAAGAAAGTGCTTCTATGTCAGCCCTGTAGGTCCTGGGCAGATGGCCTAAGAAGCCTCACAGTCAGGCACAGCCTCACTCACCCTGACCTCTCTTCTCCAACCTGGAGTTCTAACCAAACCTGTCCACATGGCCTTTGCACAACTGTGTCTGGGAATTACTCCACCTACTTCACAACCCACAATGGTCCTGCTCATATGGTAAGCCTTACTCAGCTCGCTGCAGTAAAATATTTCAGGTTTGTTTTCTTTACTCAGTTTACCTTCTCAGGTCTTTTGCTGACAGCAGCAATTTCCTTGATTGGAAGAGCAGAAGTATTACTGGCAAAGATACAGTGATCTGGAATCACCTGCAGGGCAAAAGCATTTAAGAATATGTTACATAGGGCTGGCAAAGGCAGATAGTGACACCTGGGCCCAGCCCAGCCTCTCATCCATAGCTGCTTACCCACCCAGATATTTACTGGTCACCTGGGGGTTTTGAGTTGGTGGATGGGCTGCCCATGTTCTTTTTACCATTCAGCCTTCCTCTAGCTATGGTCTTACTGTTAGGTCTTTAAAACAATTTTTTTAATAGTGTTTGCTGGTGATCCACAGTGAATGTAGTATATTCACCACAGGGTATGGGTACATATACACATCACATCTCAGTCCTTTACTTCCCCTCCTAAATGCTCTTGCAAAATCTCCTATGTTTGGAAAGTGACAGGATCATGGGGACACCATACTCATCAGTGGGTTCACTCATTGAGGAGTTCAGTAGGTAAATGTGCAGTAGACAAAGGGCCCAGTCAGAAGTGGGTCATGTGGGCTTGACCCGGAAGGGTGTATTCTTGATTCTGGTTCTGATTCCTGGCTGCCATGGTGTAGGAAGCTTACATGGCCTTTCTGCCATGTCCTTTCTGCTTTGTGAGGAGCTGGCCATGGACAGAAACCACTGAAACTGTGAGCCAAAAGAAACCCTCCTCCTTTAAGCTGTGGGTGTCAGTTACTTTTTCCAGCAGTGGGAAGTTTGACACATATGGCCTTTCATAAAGTCACTTAACCCTGACTTAAACACTTTCTCAGCAGTGGGTAAACACTGAAAAGATGGCTTTCAATCAAGTTTCAAGACCCAGGATGGGTGCCGACTCTTGTTCTTATTTGTATTTGACTCAAGTCTGAGAGTCTGGGACACTTCCTACCTCCTATCTACCCATTACTTTCTCCAGCTCCTTCCCCTCTACATACTATGTGCACACCTATGAGCCATGGTCCTTTCCTCCTCTCTACCTTCAAGGTTTTCTGTCCCACCTTGTCACTCCCTTAACCTTTATGCTCTCCTCTAACTCCTATCTTGATTTGTTTATAGTCTACAGTTGTTTTGATTTGACTCAATCCCTCTTTTTTCCTGGACCCCTGGCTTCCCAAGTGCCAACAGTATCCATTGTGACATTCCCAAATCTAGATTTTGGGGCTGGGGACTTGGCTCAGTGGTAGGATGCTTGCCTAGCAAGCTGGTAGCCCTGGGTTTCGTTCTTGGCAGAAGAATATACAAAAACAAACAAACAAACAAAAAAATCTCTCCTGAAAAAAAAAAAAATCAATCAAAACAGTAAAATAAAAAATGACCAAAACAAACAAGGCAGATTTTCCAAGAGCAAACACCTTATCCTAGTTGGTAAGAGCTTTTAGCTTCACCTTAGTTGTGGGGAGAATGTCCTCCAAGACCAGGGGACATCATCTGAGTCTATACATTGAAAGACCTTCTGACACAGATGAGACACAAAGGTATCTAGCTCTTCTGAATTTTCTCCCTCAGCTGAGTCTAGCATTATACTTTGATTTTTGGAACATGTGTTGCATGACTGTACTTTCTAACCCCTATAGCTTTAGTTTTGTGGGGGGCAGGAACTCTGCCCACATGGAAGGGCATCTTCTGAATACTGCTAGCTTCACACAGCTGCTACAGACACCAGGGTGCCACCAAGTCAGCAGTACTCCACCCAGACCATTTCCTAACCATGTTCTGTTTTGCCAGCAGGGCCCGTTTAGCTGTGATTCTGCCCCACGCCTGGATGACTGCCATGCTCCTTCCCTGGCTTGCTCTTTATACTACCCCCTTAAAATACTCCACTTGTTCATGTCATCCTACCTCAGGAACTGGCTATGGAGAGCATTTGGGACCAGGGCCAGAATGCATTTCCATGAACAAGCACCTGAATCCTGTCTGGAGAAGCCATCTCCCTCTCATGACCTTTGCTGCTTAGACCTGAGGAAGTTTAGTCACAACTTTTGGCTGATCAAAAAAATCTCAAGCCATCTGGCTGTATTTCATGAGATTATACCTATGAATAAGGCTAATGAACCCTGTGTTTAGGTTAATAAGCCACTTAATTTTCTTCCTTTAGGGTTAAGATTTAACCTTTGAAACATACAGAGTACATGTAGCTCAGTGGTTGAGTGCTTGGACAACATGCTTGAGGCCTTGGGTTTGACTTCCAGCAACACAATACATTAATAAGTGCCTGTGTTTGGAAATGAACAATCCTATGCAAAGAATCTTGATTTTTTTTTTGGTCCTTCAAAAAACTCCATCTTAGTGTCCTCCACTCAAGACACTAGGGTTTAAGCACAATGGGCTTCTTACCGCTTCTACTTCCTTGAGCACTTTATGCTTAATACTAAGGTCCTCAAACACAGCTTCAATCACCATGTCAGACTTATCAAAATCCTGGTAATCAAGTTGCCCAGTCAAGTTGCTGAACAAAGAGTCCCTTTCAAACGATGTTATAGCTTTCTTCTTCACTTTGTCATTCAATCTAGAAAAAGACATTTCTAGTCAGTGGGGAAGGAGAACAGCATTCACTCAATGCCACTGTGTTCCTCACTAGTTCTGTGATTATCATATGGCCCCATTTTGAGGGAGCAAGTTGCTTGAAAAGGATCCAAGGGGCTTAAAGACAAAGAGAGGAGATGTAACATTCAAAGACAGTTGACTTCCAAGCACATGTGCTTTCCTCTACAAAATGCCTTTATTTTTTATTTTTTTTTTTGTCTTTTTGAGACAGGGTCTTGCTATGCAGTTCAGGCTGGCCTTTAAGCTCACTTTGTAGCTCAGGCTGGTCTTGAACTCACAACAATCCTCCTGCCTCAGCCTCCTGAGTGCTGGGATTACAGGCATGCGCCACCACGCCCAGCCAAAATGCCTTTAAATACCCAACTTACATACACTGTATTCCTTATAAAGCAGCCCAGTTTTCCATGGGTATTACATAGCTCAGTACAAGAACAGTAAAACAGAAGAACAGCAACTCTGCTAGTTCTCTCCCTCACAGGGAAACAGCCTGAGTGTGCCCTCTATCATTGGGCACACTTGTCTATCACTTTATGTCTTTCTCTACTTGGAGTCTTGTGGAGGGCAGAGACCAAGCTGTTCCTCATATTCTCCATCCACTTCCCACTCAGCACCTAGCAGTACACTGCACTAAGTATTAATCTCTGCTTTTTCCTTTCCCTCAGGGAGCTAATAAAAGACTCCTGCTACTCAGCTAACAGAGTGCTGTTTACTGCCAAGGAAAGCAGGCTCTCAGAATCAACCTGACCACAGTCTCAGAAGAAATAACCTAGAGTTTGCCTCTGAAGGAATTGTGGAGCTAAGCTCCATTTGATGATTTCCTTAGCCGAATGAGTCAAAGAAATATTTAATTCAGGTCTTAAAAAGAGAAGCTTGACTCTCTTGGTTTCTCATAACCACAACAGCAGTCAGCAGACAAGAGACTTGTCAGAGTATATTAAGTGCTCCTTTTCTGCTGAGACAGGTTCGGGCTCTAGCTCAGGCTGGCCTTGAACTCATTAGTTAGCCCAGTTTGCCTGGAACTCACAGCAACCCTCCTGCTTCAGCTTCCTAAGTATGTGTGCCACCACATCTGGCTAAATTACTCCAATTTTAATGCCAAACAAAACCATCTCCAGGAGGCGACAGAAAATATGTTCCAAGTTGGCTATATGATGAGCGCAGGTTCCAGAACTTTATGTTTCTGAGACAAAAAGGGAAACCTGGAGAGCATATTCAGAAGAGATCATGGGAGGAGGCTATTTTAGGTTGGCAATTTACACTGTGGTAATTACACGAGATACTACTTTAGGACACTTGTTTGCTTCAGGGCTATAGTGCTGTCTTATCTAGCCTGTGCCATTTTTGTGGATTGTGGTTCAGACCTTTTACTATAACTTTATCTTGCAGGCATCTGCCAACATGACTGGCCTGCCAGGTCCTGGTTAGCAATATAGGCTCCTCTGCGGATGAGGGATGTCAGTGTGCTTATGCTATACAATCCATTTAAGAAACAAAAAAGCTTACTCAGCTCAAAGGCATGAGCAGGATGGTCTATGGGGAGCCAGTTCATCCATAACGCTTGAGTAGAAGGCTATGCTGACACAAGCCCCAGTTTGGCCAAGCTGCTGCTTTATTTTCCCTTTGCAAAACTGGCAGTGTGTGTGTAGTGAGGGCCCAGGAGTGGAGGGAGAGGACCATAGTTCCCTTTATCAATGCACAGGTGAGATAGAAACACAGTTTACAAATCCTCAGGGGTTGGGAAGATAGTTTGGCAGTCTAAGCACCTGCTTGGCAAATGCAAAGACATGAGTTTAATCCCTGGTACTGAAACCAGGAGTGGTGCTCATACCTGAAGGCTGAGACGGGGGATCACTATGAGACTGAGCTGCACCAAAACAAAACAACAACAAAAAAACCCCCTCCAAAACATATAGGGTTCTTCAGGTGTGATTGGCTCACCAGGGAATGATCTTTCTTAGGCCAGTCAGGAAACACAAGGCCCAAGAGTCCTGATCCTGGCCAGGCCTTGACCCTGCTGTTATCTCATATTCCTTCCTGTCCCAACCTCAGCAGTGTAAACCGAGAGGGTCCTGTTGGTTCTGGGAGCCATATTCCAGCTACTACAAAGTGCAGCCAAGTTCACAGGCCTGCGACTTTCCAGTCTGATACCAGAAGTATCTACTAACAGGCTGGTCAGATAGCTTAGCTGACTAAAGTGCCTGCTTAGGCAGAGCAGTGGCTGGAGTTCAATCCCCGGTGTGCAGTGCCAGCCCCACTCGTGGGGCACGCTGAGAAGGCGATTGAGACTCGGTGTGTGGCACGTGCCTGTAATTCCAGCTTTTGGGAGGCTGAAAACAGGAGGATCACTTCAAGTCCGATCTATGTAGTGAGACTCTGTACTAAATGTGTTTAAAAATAAAAAAGTATCTACTAAGAAAACAGCACAAAACCAAAAATAAAGTTTCTACTAGAGAAGGTTTCCTCTTCTGCACTTAAACTACAGACCCATTGATGTTAAAGGTCCAGGAGGCTGGGAGTGGTGGCACACATCTATAATCCCAGCACTTACGAAGTTCAGGCAGGAGGATCACTGCAAGTTTGAGATTAGCCTGTGCTACAAAGTGAGCTCAAGGCCAGCCTGAACTGCACAGTGAAACACTGTCTCAGAAAAAGAAAAAAAGGTCAATGAGAGCTATAACAAAATGAAGTAAAGGAATCAGCATTTCTACAAAAGAGAATCTATGATGGTAAGAAAACACACACATATATGCACAAAACCAAACAATAACCCCACAACCCCTCAAAACAAAATGAAATAAAAAACCAAATAGAAAAACCAGACAGTGAGCCTACCCTTTGAACACCTGCTGCTGTCCCCGGCCCAGCCCGGCTACCGAAACGTCTTTAAGCAGGGTCTTCAGTCCTTTATCCACAGACACTTGTGCGATGCCAGCTCCCATCAACCCTGCACCGAGAATGGCCAGTTGTCTGACAAGAGAAAAATGATTCTGGTAAACAACTTTTAATCATTTAGGTAAAAGTAGGAGATTATCCAAGCTATCATCCAATGAACCAACTATAAGGTGCTTCAAACAATCTTTAGTTATATACATTGAGTACTACTGATTTTGTTTTCAGTACTAGGAATTGAACCTTATGGATGAGGCAAGTCCTTTGAGCTACATCCCTTTTATTGTGAGACAAGGTCTTGCTAAATTGCAGGTTGGCCTTGAACTTGGGATATTTTAGGTAGGATTACATGTATCACCATGTGCTTGGATAATTGATTTTAAAGTTAAATCCAAAAGTCTACTGTGTCTAAAGGAACTGGTCTTTCCATGAAGACAAAACTATATTAATTCTCAGTTATGCCTCCAGATTATAGAACACCAGTATTATTGGAACAAAAGCCAATTATATCTAAGTTTAACACCAGTACTGTTGTTTTCTAAATAAAAGCTAACTTCTAGATGAATCCTCTTCTTGTTCATTATTTGCTAGTAATTTTACATTTTTTAATCATCTTTTCTTTAGGTAGAAACTCATGTCTCTCACCCCACATCTACATTAGTTCAAATTCTTTTGCTTGGTTCTGCTCCAGGTCTCCCTCCCCAATGTCTCCATTCACGTGCAGCCTTGCCTCTTTCATTTGAGTCCTCTGCAACTTCTCAGAGCCACTTGATTTACCCCATGGTACTTTGCAATGACCTTATCTACACCGTTGCTATCTCAAGTTCTAAGCTTTCTGAGGACCAGGGAACATGTGATTGCTCTTTTTACTTATCTGTAGTCTGGCATAATATACCACTTAGTAAATAAGTAAAAAGAATTGTAGAGAATTAGACTCTGTACTAAACACATAAATAAAAGAAAGAAAGAAGACCACTAACCAGTATGGATGCATGTAGTTCATTTAGGAAGGACCTAACCCAGACTTCTAGAGGACAGCAGTGTGTAACAAGAAAGCTCTCCAGGAGTCACTTGCAGGATTAGAGAAAACTTAGCAGAGATGGAACTTTCAAAACCATACGGTCCTGGTATGAAGAAAGCCTCCACTATGCTTGGGGCACCAGTGGCTCAGGGCAGGCTGGACCATGTAATAAACCAGAAGCTCTGCTTCTGGAGCTCTTCAAATCTGTAAGTTCCGCAAACAAAACTCATGAGGGATTCCTACACAGAGTTTAACTTACTTAACTTCCTTCTGCGGAGATCCAAATTTATTTTTCTTGCATAGGACTTGGCCATGATACAGTCCCATCAAGGCCTTTGATTCTTTGGTCATTGCAAGCTCTCCAAATTTCTGAAAAGTAAAGGAAAATGAGAAAGGGTAGAGCTTCTTGGTCTAGGTCAGTGGTGGTGAATCTACGACACGTGTGTTACTGTGTTTTTCTTTTATTAGGAGATATTAATGCATGAGTTGTTTTTTCTAAATTAAAGCCTCAGTATTCAGGGTTAATGCAATGCTGGTACTTTGTGGTATCATCTCTAAAAAGTTTCTCATTACTGGCTTAGGTGATGTGGATTCTTTTGGTTCATTTTTCTCTGAGGAGCCAGGTTAAAGCATACAATGCCTCAGTTCTTTATTTTTTTTATTTTTTATTTTTTTTTTTGTCTTTTTGAGACAGGGTCTCACTATGCAGTTCAGGCTGGCCTTAAGCTCACTTTGTAGCTCAGGCTGGTCTTGAACTCACACCAATCCTCCTGTCTCAGCCTCCCGAGTGCTGGGATTACAGGTCTGCGCCACCACGCCCGGCCGCCTCAGTTCTTTAAAGGTCCCAAAGGTCTCAGCAGTGCCTATGCTGCAGAAATCTCTTCTGCTGATGCATCATCTCCTTACTACTCACATCTGGAGTTCTTTATGACTATCACTTTGAAAAAAGGCTTTGTATGCATGCAATCGAGTTCTTGAACTCTTTATAGCAGAGGAGGGGAAACTTTTGTCATAGAATGGAGTTCTGGGGCTGAAGTGGGCCTTTGTAATTGTCTGTACCATGCTCATGAGTTAAAGACAGGAAAGAGGAGGCCCAGAGATGGTATGGGACTGTGCTCCAAGTCAGACCTCCTTGGTGTCAAAAATGGAGCTTTAACCCAGGCAGACTCTTAACACCACTTATTTTTCCACTGCAGCAGGCTAACCATAGACTACTATCAATTTAAAAAGGATCCTAACACTTACAGAGAATGAGTCTCAACTTCATGGTTACTTGCATAAGATATAGAGTCTAGTTTGTTTTCTTTTTCTTTTTTAAATGTATTTGGTTGTTACATGATCTTCCTAGGCAGCTCAGACTCCTAGTGTTTTGAGCCTCCCTAGCAGGTGTATGTCACTACACCTAGACTCTGTGGCTGGCTCAGCCCACTTTGGGGGCAGGGCTGGCATGGCATATGGTGCCTGGGATTGAACCGAGGTTCCTGCACTTGCCTAAGCTTGCCTAAGCAGGCGCTCTAGTCCACTGAGCTATCCTGTTGGATCCTAGAGTCTAGTTTGAGTTTGATTTTGTTATTTCCCACTGCAAAACTTTCTTTATCCTTAAAATAGGAAAACCAATATGAATTTTATGGTATTATTGTGGGGATCAGATGAAAACACTATGAAAATGACTATTAAAATTAGTATATACTGGTAAGATTGCATGTTACACACAGTATTTCCAAGAAATGCCTGACATAGTGGTACATGCCTAAAATCCCAGCACTCAGGAGGCTGAGGAAAGAGGGTCACCATGCATTCAAGGCCAGTATGAACTACAGTGATTTCAAGGCCAGTTGGAACTATAAAAGGGTCTCAAAAAATCAAAATTAAAGCCAAAATCCAAAGCAAAGAAGGAATCCTTCCAATAGAGTTGCTCTCATGCCTTAATAGAATCTGAAATAAGGTTCCACAGAATCAGTGCTTCATTCTTAATACAGCATTTTTTCTTCCAATACATCTGTGACTTTCAAACTGGTTAAAGATCCATCAGTGGTCATAAATTTAGTGGGCTGTGCCTAACACTTTTATATAAAAGAAATAGAATAGAGTAGCCTCTGGGTATCCATGGCAGCCTACAGACTGGTTTCAGGAACCTTGGTGACACCAAAATCCACAAATGGATTTGATGATCCACAAATGCTCAAGTCCCTTATATAAAATATATTTTAATGTTTTTGGGTATATTTTAAATTGAATGCCATAAATTTAGTTATTACACTTATATTGTTTCAAGAATAACCACACGAGAAAAGTCTGTACATATGTTGTATAGGTGTAATTTTTTTTTTTTTTTTTTGTATTTTTTTAGGGAAGGGTCTACAGGGTGTTCAGGGTCTCCCTACTAGACAGGACTCGTAGCGATTCTCCTGTTTACAGCCTCCCAAGAGCTGAGATTACAGATGCGTGCCACCACACCTAGTCTCAATTGCCATCTCAGCATGTCAGGGAGCAGGCCCAGCCTGGGGATGGAATCCCTGGCCCCTGGGCCTGCTTGCAGGCACTTTAATCTGCTGAGCTATTTGACTGGCCCCAGGTGTAATTTTTTTTTTTCCTGAGAGTTTTTCTTGCTAGGGTCTAGTGCAAGTTTATTAAGCCCCTGTTACTGAGCCATACATACTCCAGCCTCTTTTTCAAGACTTGTGGTTTTTAGTTGGTTGACTCTTTGGATGTGGGACCTGGGAGTTTAGAGGATCACTTGCACAGAAAATACTGAATACAATGCAAAGTGAGGGCAATTACTGCTTTGTCAACTGTATATATATATATATATTGTATATGTATTTTTTAAAAGACTAGAAATGCATAATGAACAATCTACTACTAGATGGCCTGTGAGATAGCTCAGCAAACTAAACACCTGCTTATGTAAACACAGGGACCATAGTTCAATCTCCGGCACATACCTGTAATCCCCTGGGGAGACTGAAAACTGAGTCTGAGCTGCGTAGTGAGATCTTGTACCAAATGCATTAGAAAAAAAAAGGTTTCAAAATCTAGTACTAGAAGAGCTCTCTGTAATTTGTCCTGAGCTCCTCAGACACTTTTTGTTCTATTGTCCCATTATTGAAGAGATTGGTTAAAATTTAAAAACACCCTAAACCAGATAAATCTGCCATATCATTGTTAGAAAAGCAGAAGGTGTGAGGCTAGTTTTCAAATCCCTCCTCTCTGTCATTTTTCATAGAGGCTGGGCTTAAATATTTCATGTGTAGACTCTAAAAAAATAGAAAACTTTCCTACCAAGGTGCTCATTTTATCACGACAAAATCAGCTCTCCAGCAGAGTACAAAACTGTCCAAATGCTTCACTCTGAAGGAATCCTAACTCTGTTCCTGTTCTAGTTTCAACCTCATGAGAGAAAGTGAGTTCCTGCTTATGGAGATTAATCATAATAACTGGAAGAAAAAGGCTTTTACCAGGTGTTGGACATTTTTCAGCATTAAACAGAATACTGGCTGACTTCCCTATAATCTATAATAAAAAACTGGAAGGAAATAACTCTACCTGTGACTCAGCCAGATAACCAGCATCACTTCCTTGTTCAATTCCAGTCTTTACTGCCTAAAAAAAAAAAAAGAAAAAGCACTTGTTCAGTGTTGAAATAGCTCAGTGAGATGTACCATTAACACTGAATAAAATCACCAGCATTGTTAGACTTCAAACAGAGGGTCAATGGTTTAGATCTGTGAGAAAGACAGAATGGCTGGCTGCTCTAAGTGACCTATCTTTCCACCTCTCAGGTAACTAATGCACCTAGCCTGAAACAGAAGTAGAAGGAAAGAGAAGGCTCACGTATGTGACTCACCCTACTTCCTTTCTTTCTCTAGAGACAGGCAGACTCTCAGCCTCCACTTTCACTACATTCTTTTCTACACTGTTTTCTTCAGAGACATGATCTATTTTATCACATTAATCAACTCTATGAAATTAAATCTTTCACTCAGGATAAGTAGTATCCTATGCACAATGGAAGGTATAAAGGACAATCCTGAACTCATTAATCATTTTGGAAATGACAAAAAAGTTTACATTCTTAACTTTAACTTCTCTGTCTCAACTACTATTACTTGTAATTCCCTATAATATCTACATTCAGGCCATGTAAACTTAATTCTTAATCTCTATTTGGAAAGTTTCTTGCTGCTTCCATACTTATACTATCATACCTCAGTTACTCAAGCTTCAAGCCTAAGTTATTAAGAATGCGGGCTAATTTACTTTTCTACTTTGTCTCTCTCACTACCATGGAAATGGATGTCTACCATCTCCACAGGACAAAGTGAAATCTCTCAGCTCATTAGTGCCAACCTTCCATACCTTAGCTCTGATCTGTTTTTCTATAGACTAATTCACCATTCACTACTCATAGAAGTTGGTTTCTCTAAATGCTCCAAGAAGCCTCAGGCTTTGGAGCTTCCAGAACTGCCCCAAACAACTACCTGGTTGGCACCATCTTCTCTTCACACCCCCTCCATTCACTTTGGGGGCTTGAGTCAGTTCCCCTGAGGCTTCTCCTGATCACTCTGGCTCACTCCTCTGCACAATGAGCAATTTTCCAGTCCTAATTGCCTGGCATTAATTTTATGTTGCCTTGTCTTTTACACAGCTGTCTTCATTACCACAAGGGTACAACTGACCTCCCCAGCCCAGAATGTGAGATGAACACAGACAGGGGATTATATTTCATACTTTAATTTCACTTTTTGTGGTGCTATGGCTGGAACCCAAGGCTTTGCATATGCTAGGCAGGTATTCTACTACTGAGTTGTAAGCCTGGTCCATGTTTCATATTTCATGTAATTTGATGCCTTCTGCTCATAATACATTTGTCGACTGATATATTCTTTAATTTTGAAGTCTCATTATATGCTCTCTTAAACATGGACTTTCCATCCTGAAGTTTCATGTTTCGAGGTCTACTAGAAGAGGTTACTTCAACTCTGTGACTATCTTAATCACTCTCCTTGAGCTATTCCAAACTTCTCTGCATCATTCCATGTTAGCAATTACAGAAATGGGGAAAACTCTGATGGGCTTTAGGTACTGACAGTGCTTTTGACTGATGACAGAATTCAGCCATCCATTTTGTGTCAACTGCCTTTTAATGCCCAATATTTTATTGGCTTGGTTATGCTATTACTTTCTTGATTTCTTACTGACAACTTTAAAACTCAACAACTAATGAGTGTGTCTAGCATTATTTTCCCCAAACTTATCACTTTACATGGTCCTAGCTTGCTATGCTCTTCCCTTATGTTAGTTGGTACTTTAATAGCAAAATTAAGAACCGTAGTACTGACAAGCATGGTCAGATGGCAGCAGGGTATTGCTCTACAGAAGGGCAGGACATACGATGAGGGTGGGTGTAAAGCATGAGACTCACATCAATTATTTTCAGAGGTGCAGGATAAAGGCCTTTGGTCTGCTTTCGCACTTTTTCTTCCACTTTTTTGTAAACCTGTTGCCTGACAAATGGAATACTCATGGCGTATGATGTCAGTTCTGGAAGGTAAAATGCTTTTTAGACACCTACTGGAAAGAGCCTGGCTTCCCTTGTTAGTTTGTTTGGTGAACTTCATAAAAATGCAGCAATTCCAGATATATATTTGCTTTCCATTCTAATATAAACATTTAAATGTCAATCTATGTATTGTTTCAAATATGATTTATTTAAATTATGTATTTGGTATAGGGTTTCACTACGTAGCTTGGACTTGTAGTCCTGTTTTTAGTCTCCCCAGAACTGGAATTACAGGCATGTGCCACCACACTTGGATTTGGTGGTTGGCTCAGTGTGCCAGGGGGCAGGGCCAGCAAGGCAAGTAGTGCCTGGTTTCAAACTCTGGTTCCTATGCTTGCTCAAATGTATGTGAATTAGCTGATAAATGTTAAAGCTAGGTACTGGGTACATGTGTGTTTATTACATTATTATTGTTTCTACCTTCATATTAATGTTTAAAATTTTCCAAAATAAAAAGTCAAAAAAATTTAGCTAGGTATGGTGGTGCATGCCTATAATCACAGCATTCAGGAGGCTGAGGCAAGAAGATTGCTACAAATTTGAAGCCAGCCTGAGCTACATAGTGAGTTCAAGGTCAGCATGGAACACTTAGCGAGACCTTGTCTCAATGTCTTTCATCCCAGAAAGATTTTAACTGGTATAAAGGACTTGATCCTATGTCATCATTGTGATACTCCTTAAGGTTGACCTTAAACTTAGAATACATAACACATGTATTTTTTGCTCCTTTTCAATAGCAAATGCAATTAAATACTAAAGAAAGCAGCTCAGTTCTTTTATATAATAAAACACTCACTTTCTACCAATCCCTTGCTTCTCACTGGTGTGATCTTCTTATCAGCTAGTCCTTTGGCAAATGTAACTGCAACTTCCTCCAGGTATTCAATTGTCCGTTCCTCTGGAGGTTTGATTCCTGGTCCTGTAAAAACAAAGGCAGCAGACTGAATACCAATAAGCTCACATTGGTCCCATGCAGGCAAAACCCAGGCACGCCAAAGTCAAAGGCTCCACCATGGCCTACTTCAGGCCAGAGATAAGCAGGTGGCAATCACACACTTGGATTCCAAGATGGGACCAGCACTGAGCAAGTATGTGAAGTGTGCTCTAGGTAGACAAAAGGACCTCTTAGCCTGCCTACCGCTTCTATAGGATGAAACATCACTTGTGGCCAGCACTCTTATTGCAAAATTGGGGGAAAATATGAATAAAGAATAAAATCACTTGCAAAGACAGTGAAGGCTGGGGCAGCATGAAGGCCACATAAAGCTCTACAATGGGAAGAGCCTATCTGCCAGTGAACTGGCGCCTGCTGCTTGTTTTCTTCCTGAGGCTATGTGATGCTTTCAGGTGTGAGCTGAAGACTGGCCTTGCTATTGTAGGAAAGTAAAACTACCAGAATCTTGGTGGTCATGTATGCTGAAGCAGAAGCTAAAGAAACAAAAAAACAAGTGGAAAGCTAGTTCCCCCCAGAATGTTTTTATAGCTCCAAGGGGGCCTAGGTTTTGAAGAGACAGGGTTAGAAAGGCAAGGTGAAATCTTGGTGTCATGATGTTTAGCATGTATAGTATTTCTCTACAGAAAGACCTGCAGCAAATAGGTAACTGGTTTCCCACTTAAGGCCTGGGCCAGTGTTTGACCAGCAAGACAGATGCAGGAGATGAGAGTGAGGCTTGGGCTATGGGTGTAGCTGTGCAGAGTAGATAATTGCAGAGCAGGCACTGTGCAAAAGAGAGCTGAAGAAGTAACAGACCAAGATATTTCCAATTTTGATGAAAACCAAAGCCAATAAATTTATGTAAAACAAATATTAAAAAAACCTCAAACAAAGGGATCAAATAAACTTCCAAAATCAAGCCAGGACTGGTGACACATACCTTAATCCCAGGACAACTGGAGGCTGAGGCAGAGTCATAAATTCAACCCTAGTGTGACTCTGACTCAAATGGGGGAAACTGAGGACATATCCCTCAGTTCAATTCCCAGTATTGTCCCCCATTACTGAAAGTAGTCATAGAGGGAAAATCTGAGAGCAGGTGGGGGTTTAGGAGTGGAAACACTTTATATATAAAAAACATAAAGGTAAAAATAAATGTTTTGTCAAGAAATTAGCACCACATGCTGCATCCCCCATGACACCCAACGTGTGCTGAGACTGGGTGTGCTAATGCACACCTGTAACACCTGCAATCCCAGTCCTGGGAGGTTGAAAATAGGAGGATCATGAGTCTGAGCTGTGTAGTGAGACCCTGTACCAAATATATTAAAAAAAAAGAAAAAAAAAGGAAATTATATTAGCCACAACATAACAGAGACATCTATTAAGTACCAAAAGAAAAACAATGGCAATCTAGAATTCCATACTCAGCAAAAATACTTTTGAAAAATGAAGTTGAAATAAAGAATTTGTTAGGCCTACACTAGAGAAATGGTTAAAGGAAAAAACAATGGTTAAAGGAAGCTCCTTAGGTTTGAGGAAAACCAAATTAGATATCTGGATCTACACAAAGGATAGAGTCCTCAGAAATGGTAAATCAGGGTAAATGTAAAAAATACCTCCTCATTTTTTATCTCTTTCCATAATAACTGTTTAAAATAAAAATGTCAAACAGGAAATTGTAACGAAGAATTTAAATGTATAACAAAAGAATAGAGGATAGGGAAGAGGGAAAGTATTCTCTTTTAAGGTTCTACATTACATAGGACATGATAAATCATTTAAAGACAGACTATGGCATGTTCAAGCTGTATAGTGAAAACCCTAGAGTGGTGAGGGCAAACCTTTTAGAGACGAGTGCTCAAACTGCAACCTAAAATCCACTATCGCAATGTGCCAACACTGCCATTAAACTTGAACACTGAAGTTTTAGTTCAGAAGAAATACGTTTCTGCATTAATATCTTTTGTTTTAAAAGAAAAGCTCAAGAACACACATGCCATATGTTTGCTACCTCTAATCTACAGCAACCATGAAAAGGAAAAAGCAAAGTAAACGGCCAGCCATAAAGATAAAAAATGATTAACTCAAATGAAAGCAGGAAGAAAGGAGAGAAGACAGAACAAAGAGAAAAAAGCAGCACTGAATGAAACTGAAGTGCAAGGATGATGCCTGTGCCAGGATGATGCTGGTGTATTATGGGGGAAGGTATCAAAAGGCTTACGGGAACTGGGATGTCAGAATGGCTTTATCACTCAGGACCTACTCAGTGACCCTGCCAGTGTCACAGGACACACCTCTCACCACTGCTTGGAGAAATCAGTTTGTGAAGGGAGGCCCAGAGCTGTTGAAAAAATATGGGAAATTACAGTGGGAATCACCAAGCAGGATCCCTAATGCAACGGGATGACAGATCCCAAAGTGACAGGGGCCAGGGAGCAGCATTTAACTGCCCAATGAAGGTGGGCATGGTTACCAGTAGGGGTAGTGGAACCAAAACAGTAATCGCAACAGTCAGACGTGTGGAGCTCTATGGCACTGCCTAATGTATCATGATGTTCCTGGAAAAGAAACATGGATCCCAGGTTCATAAAATGGAAGTGTAACTTGACTCATAAGAGAAAAAGGGAGAGGGGAGAAAGAGGGAGGAGTAGAGGAAAGAGAGGCAGAGGCAGAGAGAAATGGCTCTTCAATTAATTCCCAGAAATGAGCCAATTCACATACCCAGACCTGAATGAAGGGGAAGCCTATTTTTTTCCTAATCTTCCAAAAAGAATACTGGTCATGTGTTTTGGGGAAAGAGAAACATTGTAATAAGATTTTCTAGGGATTACTTTATGTTGATTCTGAGCTGACAATAACTCCAGGAGATCCAAATGTCACTGCTGTCTGCCAGACTAGAGGCTTTTGAAGTCACATGATTGATGGGGTTTTAGGTTCAGATCTGTCATAGTGGGCTTTATTGGTCTCTGAGTCTGTTCTGTGCTTATCTCCCCTGTTCCAGAATGTCTAAGTGGTACAGGTATTCTCAGCAATCAGTAGGAACCCTGAACGAGTTCCTTGACATGTAGAGTAAGGATTACTAACATTGGGAAAGTCCAAGTGAAAGCCCTAGAAACTGCCTGGACCTTGATAGAGTAAACTGAAATTCCACAACCATACAGGGACTGCAGAGATCAGTGACATCATGAGCACAGGAAAGTGATTCTATGACTCTCCTTTCAATCTGCATATTTTGGCCTGTGTAGGACAGAGATGAATCTTGCAGAATTCCAAGGACTATCATAAACTTAATCTTGTGGTAGCTGGTGCTCTACATATGATTTCTTGCTTGAGCAGACTAACATCTCCCTTGTACCTGGCACTCTATATATTACTGACTGGGCAAATGTTTTTTTCTTGATACCTGTTGGTAAAAACCACTAGAGCTTGTTTGCAGCGGGCAAGGCTTGCAACCTACTTTCAGTCTCACCTTCGTGTGGATACAAACTCTCCAGCCATGTATCCCAACTCAGTTCCCTTTCACAAGACATGCTGGCTCATTATACTGATAGTATGGTGAGTGGATCGGGTGAGCAGGAAGTACTGACTACTCCAAATATTTTGATAAGGTATTTGAGTGAGAGACCGGGAAATGAATTCCTGCCAAAATCCAGGGTCTTAGTGAAATTTCTGGGGAGTCAGTGGTAGGGAACATGTCGAGGGAGCCCTTTTAAAGTGAAGGATAAGTTGTGGCATTTGGCCCTCTTACTAAAAGAAAGCCCACATCTGGTGGGCTTCTGAGATGACATACTACTCATTCAGGTATACTATCAAGTAACTGAAAAAACTGCTAGTCTGAGTGTGGCCTAGGACAGCAGAAGCAGCTCTGCCATTTGGGACATGTGACTCAAACCTGCTTGTGCCAGACAAATGTTTGGAGTTTCTGACAGGCACCTAGTGCAAGCCTTGGGATTTCAGAAAATTCCTGTGTGAATAATCACTCTCTTTTTGAAAAAGTTTTGGGATTTTAGTGAGCTGAAGGAGACTCAAAGCTTAACTATGGACCCTCAAGTTGCCAACTGAAGGTGGTATAAGGACATTGGGCCTCCATAGATCCTGAAGGCATAAGCTGCAGAAAGAAGTGACCAAAATGTTGCTGGGCTCTTGTCTTTCTTTTCCTGAGCCTGTACCTGTGGTCTCACTGAGGTTCCATATGACCAGATGACTGGGGAAAGAGAAACTTTGGCCAGTTTAGTTCTGTGTAATACACAGGCTCCACTTGGGAGTGGACAACTGCCGTATGACAGTTCCTCTCTGAGACATCTCTGAAGGACAGTGGTAAACTTCAAGTACCATACCTAGTTTTTCATTTTGCCTGGAAAGAAAAACAGCTAGGAGTCTACACTGACTCATTCATCATGATCAGTGGTTTGGCTGTATGGCCAGGAACATGGCAGGAACCTTGGTAACAAGGTATTTGGGACTGAACTATGCCCTTTCAAAATTTAGTTAGTAGAAGACCTAACCCCAGTATCTCAGAATGTGACCATATTTGGAGATAAAACACCTCAAGAGGTGATTAAGTTACAATGAGGCTATCAGGGTGGCTCTAATCCAGTCTGTGCCACAAGAGAAGTTTGGATGTACAGAGTCACGAGGATGCGCATGTGTATGAATAGGAAGGACCCTGTGCAGACACTGAGGAGGGAGAAGGCAGCAAGGCAAGGAAAAGAAGCCTCAGAAGGAATGGAAACTGCTGCCACCTGATCTTACACTGCTGGCTTCCAGAACTGTGGGAAATAAGTTATTCTGTTGCTACTGTTTAAATAACCTATCACTGGTATCTAGTTAGAGAAAAATCAGCAAATGAAACACAAAGACACCTGGGGAACAGGTATGTGGACAAAACTCTGAGCAGGCAAATAATGTGAACAGATTGTGGTCTATGTGAATACTCACCTAAGGGTAATTTCAACTATTACGTGGATGGGCTGCCTAGTTATTATGGCTTTTATTTTGTGTCTTTTCCAGTCATTTGTGCCATTGTGTTACGAATGAAGGAGGCACAAGAGGGCAGGTATGCAGATTACTCATGAGCTACTTAGTAGCAGTAGCAGGACCTGGTTAGTCACTGGCAGCTGCTCAATCAGCCAGCAGCAGAGACAACACTGCACCCCTCACATCCAGCGTGATGTGGCAGCTACCCCAAGGGCAAGCTCTTTACAGTGCACTGCTGCTGTCATAGAAAGGGTACCTGACTAGAGAAGAGCAGACGCTAGAGATCTGCCTTATTAGCAGGCAATTCTTATAAAACTGTCATTTGTGGGCTAAGAGAACTTTTACTGTCCATTGTGGTATTCCATATAGTACTGCTTCTACAAAGAAACTCATTTCACAATAACTGTACTGTGGCAGTGGGGGCTCTGCCCAGGAAACACACAGGTTCTACAATGCTCCCCATAGGCTCAGAGTACCAGCTAAGTTGTGATATTTTGCAGGGCTAAATCAAGGTCCTTTAGGACTCTGTATTTAAATCAGCTTCTAATACACAGGATTTATAGGTCCAGGACTCTGTACTAGCATGCCCTGTGATATTTTTTTCATGGTACTAGAGATTGTGCTTGTCAGGACCTTGTGCTTGTCAGGCTTGCTCTGTGATTATTCAATGGAAATCTACAACAGTCAACTCCACAAAAGACTGTTAGTGACCTAGACCTTTCATCAATAAAGGTGTCCTTGCCAGGCAGAGAATCATGACCAGCTGAGGTACTTTCTGAAGGCCAAGTAAGGAGGACATGGGTAGGAGAAATTCTGTCTTCCCTCTAGCACATTTGGCATGAGCCAGCATTTCATGGTCCCTAAGGAAGGAGCAGTCAAGGATTCTGGTCTCCTGGGCTGGCTGTGCTGTCATACCTATTCCATTCCTAGCCCAGACACCTTCACTCTTCATATGGGGCCAAAGGTCAGGGCTCCTATTAGGGGAGGAAGGTAGTCTGAAAGACTTTCCCCATTCCCTCTGACCCTCCTCTGAAGGTCCAGAAAGCTAGAGAAGGCTTTGGTGCAGGGTTTCTTCAACAGTGAGATGACTTTCACTCATGTGTAAGCTTTTGAACCTTGCTTCTGCACAGGAAATGGAATGAGGAGCTGGAGTCGATGTTTCTTCCAGGTTTACCCTTCTGCACAAAATGATGAAGTACAGTAATTATTATTTTTTATTTCTGTGGTACAGGGGATCAAAGCTTTTGCATTGAGCTACATTCCCAGCCTTTTTTACTCTGATACAGAGTCTAAGTCACTACCTTGCCCAGGCTGAGTTAAATAACTTCTGGGATTGAGAGCACATGCCACAATGCCAGAGTGAAGTGATTACCATTAAAGGTGTTAATTATTTTCATTTTGGGTTATTGTTTTAATTGGTTACTTCGATACTTGACAGCTCAGCCTCTGTCTAGAGCAGTTGAGCACTGGACAGAAATAGTTACTGTTATGGTTATATTATTTGTTATAAATGTCTATATGTAATTCACCAAATATTGTGTTTTCTTCTCTGTCTTCTTTTCATCTACAACATATCAACAGTTAACTTTATTATCAAAGCATTTAATTACAGAGTATTACATAAGAGTGAATTTTACCTAAATACTCTGTGCAAGATTAGTGTTATTTTAGTTGTATTCAGGACACGTGCATTATGTTAAGTGAAAGTAACACAGACTCTTACTGTCTATTTGGGGATGAAGTATAGTTTGACATGTTCATGGGTATTAGACTGAAAGGCGGTGGACTGTTATCTTTGAATGCATCAACTTGGCTAGATCATGATCGTTTTTTGTTAATCTATGTTTTTCTCTGAAGATATTTTATAAATGTGACAAAGACCATAATCAACTAATATATCATAAACATCAGAAACTAAAGAGAATTCTAGCACTCGGGAAGTTGAGGCAGGAGGATTGCTGTGAGTTTAAAGCCAGCCTGAGCTACAAAGTGATCTGCAAAGATCACTATCTCAAAAAGACAAAAGAAAAAGACATCATCATAGAATATAAAAGTATTAAAACAAGGAGAGTGCACTTAGGAGTTAAATTTTCTCTCAGAAAATGAAGAAATCAGCTGGGCATGGTGGCACATGAGAGAGAAAAGACTCCTCCCTCTATGTCTCAACAGATGCAAAAAAGGGAAAATTCAACACCCATTCTAAATAAATTATAAAGACAACTTCAACAGGATAAAGAGCTATGCTGGTTGATACACCATGTTAACTTTAAAAGTTTAAGTGACTCAGTAGGGAGCCAGGGCTCTTACTTTGTAAACATTCTCATCTTGTGCAAGAGGAGGGCACGGACACTGTAAGTTCTACAACCCCAGCCCAGGGTAGTTTGCTTAATATGTACAAAGGAGAGAGGCTGCTGCTGCTCTTCCCTTTGCTCTTGCTGCTTTGCTGTCTTGAATTGTAACTCCTGTGCCATGCTTCCCACCCTTAAAGCCAGCTGAATATGGACTGAAACCTCCACAAACTGTGAGCTAAATAAACCTTTCCTTCTTTAATTTTGGGTGTTAGGTATTTTGTCCCAGCAATGAGGGAAGGGTAACCGAGACAAAAGCATACAAGAAAAATCTACAGTGCGGTTAACATGGTACTTTTTTTTTTTTTTTTTTTTTTTTTTTTGGTCTTTTTGAGACTGGGTCTTGCTATGCATTTCAGGCTGGCCTTGAGTTCACTTTGTAGCCCAGGCTGATCTTGAACTTCTAATGATCTTCCTGCCTCAGCCTCCCAAGTGCTGGGATTGCAGGTATGCACCACCACACCTAGCTCCTTTAACACTGTGCTTAATGGTGATGTTTCCATCTCAAACTGGGAACAAGTTAATATCTGCTTTCATCCTTTCTAATGCTGTACAAAAGTCTTAGCCACTGCATTAAGTGAGAAATAAATTACATGCAGATTGCAAAGACAAACTATATATAGACAACATACAGAAAATCCTTAGCATCCCACCCATCTCAAAAATCACATATACACCGATAAGAAACTAATAAATGAGTTTTGCAAAACAACAGTATGTAAGATCTACATACAAAAATCAAGTGTGTCTCTATATGTATTAATGAGAAATGTAAGTAAAATAAAAGCTTAATGGGCTGGGGGGTATAACTCAATGGTAGAGTACAAGGTTAGCATGCAGGAAGCCCTAGCTTCCATCTCCAGTGTTACAAACAACAAAAACTGTGCAAAATGATTTCAAAGTTTCAAATATCTAGGTATAAATTTTAAAAATGTGTTCAAAACCAGGAGTGGTGGTGCATACCTATAATCCCAGCACTTGGGAGACTGAGGCAGGAAGATTGCTGTGAATTAGAGGTCAGTTATATGGTGAGACTCTGTCTCAAAAAAACCAACCACACACACACCATACTACACCACACCACACCACACCAAAAATGTGTTCAAAAGCTGTTCATCAGCCAGGTGTGGTGGTGAAAGCCTGTAATTCTAGCACTCAGAGGCCAAGGCAGGAGGACTGCTGTGAGTTTGAGGGCAGCCTGGCCTATACAGTGAGACCCTGTCTCAAAAAACATACAAACAAACTAACTTGTTCATTCAGAGGTATAAAACAATGCTGAGAAATTCAAGACTCCAATAAACAGATTTCAAGTCATTTTATTCAGAATTTTGTTTGTTTACTAAACAGAGATGATTTTGATAAAATGACTTTTTAAAGATGTCACTGTTTCAAGGCAATTCGAATCACTGCCTTAAAAGGTAGCTTTGTAGATATGGACAAGATGATTATAAAATTTATGTGGAAATACAAAGAAACTATTATATCCAAAACAATTATAAAAGAAGAAAAACCAAGTGGGAGGTCTATAATGCCTGATTTCACAATTTACTATTTTTTTAATATTTTTATTTTTAAAATTTATTATATTTTTTTTTGCAGAACCCGGGCCCTTGTGCTTGCCAGGGAAGCACTTATTCCACTGAGCCATCTCCCTGGCCCCCACAATTTACTATAGAAAAAGACAATAATGAAGACCATCTGACAGTGGCTAGGAAATCCAGGTTATTGATTTAAACACACAGGGCCAACTGATTTTTTTTTTAATGTATTTGGTTGTTGCATGGATTCACTGCGCAGCTCAGACGTGTGGTGATACTCCTGCGTTCAGCTTTCCCAGCACTGGGATTACAGGTGTGTAACAGTACACTTGGACTTTGGCTGGCTCAGCCCACACTAGGGGCAGGGCTAGAACAGCATGTGGTGCCAGGAGATGGAGCTGCAGCCCTGAATGTGCCTAAGCTTACCTAAGCAGGCACTTTAGCCTGCTGAGCTATTTCGCTGGACCCTCAGTTGACATTTGAACAAAATGCCAAAGTAATTCACCAAGGAAGAATTGTCTTCTCAGCAAGTGGCATGAGAACATTTGGATATTCACAAGCACAAGAATAAAAAAAAGACTCAATCCTTACTTCACACCACACAGAAACATTAACTTGCAGTGGAGAGCAGACCACAATGTAAGAGTCAAAACTAGAGAACTTCCAGTGGAAAGTAGAGAAAAATCACTGTGATCTTGAGTTAGAGAACAATTGTTGCATATCACATAGTTGATACAGAACTTGTATCCTAATATATAAAGAAATTTGAAATCTTTGTAGTAAGAAAAACATCAAATGAAATGGGCAAAAAGATCCGAACAGTCATTTTACCAAAGACATATAAAGAGCAAATAAACATAAGAAAGATATTCAATATGGCCATAAAATGTAAAGTGACAATGAAGTATTAGAATACTCCTATTAGAATGTCTAAAACTAAAAAGACTGATCAGCAGGGTGCAATGGCACATATCTGTAATCCCAGAACCTGGGGAGTCTGAAATTACAAATTCAGATGCCATGTGAACAATTTAATGAGACCCTGAATAACATGATATAATATCACATAACATCATGTAACATAACATAGGGCTAGAGCTGTAATTCAGTGGTTGAGAGCCCCTGGTCTGCTCCCCAGTATACCATGAAACAGACTAGCCATGTAAAAGTGGTGGGCAATTAGAACTCTTACATGCTGCTGGCAAGACTTCAAACTGATGTAAACATTTTGAGAAAATAGGCTGATAATTCTTAAAAGCTGAACATATCAGTAATATGGGCCAGAAAATCTACTCTTCAGTATTTATCCAACAGAAATGAAACAAATATTCAAAGACTTTATGAGGAGTAAAGACTTACGCATCCATGTTCATAGAGGCTTCATTTAGGACAGGCCCAAACAGGAAAAAACCTCCAATGTCACTCACTCAGTGAATGCATGAGCACACTATAGCATACAATGAGTGTTACATAATGGAGTAGCACTCAGTGACACTCAGGCAACAGCACAGATGTTATTTCAAAAGCATTATGCTAAGACACAAAAAACTATATACTAGCAGTACCCTATCTTTTGGCTGTGGTATGCACATCATTACATACAGTTGGCAAAATTCAAGTAGATTAAAATTTATAAACTATGAAAATAATATTTCAATTTGATTTTTTAAAAAAATTAAGAATTTAGGGCCAGCCAAATAACTCAGCAGATTAAAGACACAGATGCAGTGGCCAGGGTTTGATTCCTGTTGTGCCATGCCAGACCCGCCTCCAGGGTGCACTGAAACAAGCAAATGAGACTGTGCGTGGTGGCACGCTCCTGTAATCCCAGCTCATGGGAGGCTGAACACATGCTGATTACTGAGAGTACAATCTATGTAGTCAGACCTGTAGACCTTATACTAAAATACAAAGAAAAAAAAAAAAAGAATTTGACTAACATATAATCTACAGTATTGGTTCCTATTTCTGACAGAAATTGTATGAGAGGAAGCAACAAGTGGGTATTAATATTCTTAGATTAGTTGTTGCATACATATGTACTGCAATATAAAAAATGCAGTAATTATAAAAAACTGAAGGAGAGTTTTAACAGGTAATCATATAGATAATTTAAAAAAAAAAAAAAAAAAAAGACTTCAGTTCTGCACTCTCATTTCCAAATTACAAAGTTAAATAGAAACCAGTATGATACTGAAAATGATTCAGTAACTTCCTTTCTCAAAATATTATTTCTTAGTCTGGGCATGGTGGTGCATGCCTGTAATCCCAGCACTAGGGAGGCAGAAAATAGGACCACTACGAGTCCAAGCTGCATAGTAAGATCCTGTGCGCACACACACACACACACACAAATATTTCTTAAGAGTTTGGGTTTCACTTTAACATTATTTAAGACATTAATTCTTTGAGGAAATAAGTTATAGGGCCTAACTTTTGAGACATGATACACTTACCCAGGGGTTCCACCAGTTGGTCAACCAGTCCCATTTTCTTCGCTCTGTCTGCACGAATGTTTCTACCAGTCAGCATTACATCAAAAGCAGCAGGTATACCCAGCTAACATCAAAGAAGAGTCAAGAATATAGAGAGAAAATGAGTGTGACAATTATAATTTAAAAAGCTGTGAGTTAGTGAATGTTAAAATGAAAAAAATCAAATCAGATTTTTATGTTACATAGTGTTAAATTTTATATACTGATATACAGTTTTGGGATTAGGTTTGGGATTATCTCCAGCTAAAGTATTATCTCTTCTTTTAGTTCAGTGTGTAGGATTTTTGTCTTACAGAGCTGATAAGAAGCAGAACTTCCTATGTACATCTACGGCATTCTGAGCTTCTATTTTTGACCTTTATATATTTTAAAATTCCTATATTAGAACTATATAGTATAGATACTGAGAAACCTGATAGGTTGACAATCTTGAGAAAGAATTTTAGGATCAAAATAGAATTTGGGCTGAGTGTGGTGGTGCATACCTATAATCCTAGCATTTGGGAAGTTGAGGCAAAACATTGCCATGAGTTTAAGGCTGGCCTGGGCTACATAGTGAGTTCAAGGTTAGCTTGAATTCAATGAGACTGTCTCAAAAAAAAAAAAAAAAAAAAAAGCTGGGCTTCTTATGTGGGATACTAGAAAAGTGAATTCTAAAATAGGATGTTGGTGGTACATGCCTTATAATCCCAGATACTTGGTAGGATGAGGCAGGAAGATCTTAAATTTGAGATAAGCTTGAACATTTTAGAGATCCATTCTTGATATTATATATATATATATATATATACACACACACATATATATATATATATATATGTTTTTTTTTTTTTTTAAAGGGCTGGGGGATGTAGTTAAGTGCTAAAGAACTTACCCAGCATGTGTGAAACTGTCAATCACTGGGACTGAGAACATTCAAATTAAGAGTTAAAAAAGAAAAAAGAAACTCAGAAAATATTTTCTACATACATATACTTATTCATAGTATGAATAAATTCTCCTGATAGTTTTATGAAGGAACATACATTATTATTTAGAAACTAAAACCATTTAACCTTTCTTTGGTGCTTGGTTTACACTAATTCTCTGCAAAGAACATTTCTGCCAAGTCTTTTTGTTGGAGAATCTAGGAGGGTGGGTGGGTCTTTCAGCTTGACATTAGACTGCTGCAGCCTCCATTTCTGACTCCTTTTCCTCTCCCTCAAGATGCAAAAGCCTGGGTTGGTGAGACAGCACATGCTTAGGCAAGCACAGGTATTGGAGTTTGACAGGCCTCACCCCTGGGTGCACTGTGGCAGCCACCAAAATGGGACATGGTACTTTATGCCTGTAATCCCAGTGCTGGGGAGACTCAAAACAGGATCACTATGAGTCCAAGCTGTGTAGTGAGACCCTGCACCAAATACATAAATCCAGGCTGGGTGTGGTGGCGCATGCCTGTAATCTCAGCACTCGGGAGGCTGAGGCAGGAGGATTGTTGTGAGTTCAAGACCAGCTTGACCTACAAAGTGAGCTTAAGGCCATCCTGAACTGCATAGTGAGACCCTGTCTCAAAAAGACATAAACAAACAAACAAACAAAAAACAATAGCCTACTGGGTCTCTTTTTGTCCTACAGAGTACAGCAAAGAGATAGTCTCAATCAGAATGAGAGATGGGGTTTGCCTCATATTTATCATGACATGCACCCAGGCTTTTGAGAAAACTAAGATGGTTTTGTGCAGAGAAGAAACAAAGTAAACCAAAAAACTTAAAAAAAGCAAGAAGTGTCTTATGTATCTCTACACTTGGTTGGAAATTAACAAAGGCTTGGCTCAGTAACTTCATGGAATGTGAAAAGTCTTGGGAATAAAAATGTATCACTGATCCTACACTGTCACATTTTATTTGTTTTCCAAAGTCTACAATTACAATGAATGTCTGTATCATGTGTTCCTTACAACAGGAATAGATCTAAGGGACATTTATGTGTCAAGGTTCTAAATTCATGGGGATGGTGAGGATGAGAGAGAGAGAGCAGGAACTTAACTTACCATTCTGGGCAGTCTTTGGGTGCCTCCTGCTCCTGGTAAGATCCCCAGCAAGACTTCTGGGACACCTAACACTGTTTTTTTGTCCTTTGTTGCTATTCTGTATTGGCATGAAATGGCAAGCTTGAAGCAAATCAAAGAATGAGTACATTAGAAAATGAAACTTTGTAACATCTTAGGATCTGTGAGTGTCTAAGAATTACAGCACAAAACTGTGTTTAATATTTAATAAACTGAACAGAATAAACTATTCTAAACTGAGTGCTGTTACCCTAGCACTCAGTGCTTTTTAAGAATTACCCCAGCACTCAGTGCTTTTTAAGAATTACCCCTTTCAGCCTCTCTAAAAACTTTTCTCTTATTTTATTAATCTTTTTGGGTTGTAGGTCTCCCTTAAAAATCTGTAGAAGACCATGGGCTCTCTTGATAGACCAGAGAACACATCTTATATGGACTTGAGTAAAGAAACTCTGAGCCATACAAAGAGCTTACTCTCCACTCAAGCAAGTTTTACTGTACAGCTTCCCAATATTCACTGCTATTCCTTGCTTTGCTCACCATGTACCACACGTATCACATGCTTTTCAATTGTTTTCTGGTCAATTAAGTTGTGTCCACCTTTTAGGTCCAGGTCTAGGCTTTCTTCATTAGTATATGAAAGTGTCCAGCACAGAGCCCAGCATGAGAGTCATATTCAATAAATGCTATTTTCCCTCTCCTTTTCTAGTCTAATAAGAATCTCCTCTTTCCAATCTCATTATTTAGTTCTTTACTTCTCATAGGAAACTCAAACATATACCATGCTATGCTTTGCATAATTCAATCAGATTAAACATGAAAATGGACTCCATTCCTGAGTCCTGCAACCTGAACCAGATTTTTAGAACCGGACCAGAGAACCAGTTCAAATCTTCTCAATTTATCAATGAAAAGATAACACTATGGTGTGTACACTGTATCACTTGCTCTATCACAGTTAAGTATTAAAACCTATTGAGAAGTTCAGTAACTATAAAGAAATATGATTCTCCTCTGAAAATGTGTTCATGCATAGCAGAAACTTGTGGGTTTATACTAGCAAATCCCACCCATGAACTGGAAGGTGACTGAAGGATCCGAACATTCTGTACCTCAAGTCCTCCTCCCAAGCAGGATCCATTGATGGCAGCTACGATAGGCTTTGTGGACTTTTCAAGTTTTTCAAATAATCTTTGTCCTTCCTGTGATATTCTAGTTGCTTCTTGAGAGGTTTTACATGCTGCTAACATGCTGAAATAGCCAAAAAAGTAGAGAACAGAGAAGAGAGGAAAGATAAAACCACAGGCTATATTATGCAGTACTTGGTCCACTATATACCTATCCCATCATATACCTGTTTGGTAATGAGTTTTCATATAACATGAAATATAACATGAAAATGAAAGGTAGGTCGTCTTAATATATTTTTGCTTCTATAAATCATTTGATTGCAAAGCTTTGTACATAGGCATATTACCTGGTAAGCATTTTCACGATCAGATTAAATGGCAATCAAAATGACAGCCAGAAAGAAAGAAAGAAAAAAAATCTTTAAGTAGATCCCTT
>PVKA01014629.1:0-15463 GCA_004027165.1 Ctenomys sociabilis
AAAAAAAAAAAAAAAAAAAAAAAAAAAAAAAAAAAAAAAAAAAAAAAAAAAAAAAAAAAAAAATAATAAATGGGCTGGAAGATAGCTGAGTGGCCTAAGTGCCAACCTGGTGAGTGCAAGGACCCGAGTTTGATTTTTGGTACTACAATGACGCCTGCCCCAGAATCTGGGCTGGGGAGGGGGTGCCAGCCTTATTTCAGCCCTGGGTAGGCTGAGACAGGAAGATCACTAGGAATCTGAACTGCGCAGTGAGACCCTGCATCAAATAAATATTAAAAAACAAATAATAAAAATAGCTTCCTCATACTGATCCCTTATTGAGGATCAAACCTGGGTCCTTGCATTTGCCTGGCAGGGGCTTAGTCCACCAGGTCATCTCCCCAGCCCTACTTTATTCTTTTTAAGCAATGATACAGATTTTTTTTTTTTTTTTTTAGAAATGGGTATTGGATTCAGGCTATTGTATTTGCCAGGGAAATGCTTATTCTACTGAGCCATCTCCCCGGTCCCTGTTTAGGCTTTTTGAGACAGGGTTTTACTATGCAGTTCAAGCTGGCCTTGAGCTCATTTGGTAGTCCAGTCTGTCTTGAACTTGTAACTTTCCTCCTGCCTCAGCCTCCCAAGTACAGATGTATGCCACCTTGCCCAACTAGGTGATACAGATTTTTACAGCTATACTCATATAACCAGGACTGTACTGTAGATCTTCAGACTATTTCTAGTTGGAAAATGCAATGTATTTCCCTGAGCAAGCCTCCCAACAGTGTGTCAAAGACTATGTGAGTACAGTTGCAACAGTTATAACCAAATTGTCTTCTGAAGGAGTGATACTACTTTACCCAGAAAAAGAGAGCTGGCACACGGAGTTTGAAATTAGTGAACTGAATTCCACTGTTTTGTTTTATTTGCAGCGTCAGGGTTCAAACTTGGGACCCTGTGCTTGCCAGGCAGGCACTTAAACCGCTGAGCTACCTCCCCAGCCCCTCTGACTGTTTTTGTGGAGAGTCACTTTTAATCAATAGTTTTGAGGTGCTGTGGAATTCTTAAGGTTAATTTTAGTGTACTCTAATTAAGTATTGTTTTGCAGATATACAAACTACACAGCACGGTAAAGACTAGAAAACCAGCCAATGATAAAAAAATTTTCATTTTCCAAATGGGAATTGTGGTTAAAGCCAACTGGGACAGTTGGTTGAGCTTTTCCTTACCTGGAAGTTTTTAGGGATGGGGTTGGGGAGTTAATCTAACTTTGAAGATGTTTTGCCTGGGAACAGAACTGTTTTAATTTTGCCTGTTGCCACCTCATTTGTTCTTCATACAGCTGTTGCTGATTTTTTCCTAGAGTTGTTTTGGAGAAAAAGTACTTTGGGAGTTAAAAGATTATCATATTACCCCATATTCTGCCACTGTGGCCCATAAGACTGAGAAAATTATGTCTTTAACCCTTACTTTTCTTATCTGCAAAGTGACAATTTTCAGTTTTCTTCAACTGAGAACTTTGGTAATGATTTAGCATTTTCCACCTTCAATCAAATGGAAGCTTATTTTCCATTTGTTTGGAGATAGGTATCAAATCCCTTACTTTTATATTTTCTTTTTTTAAAAAAGTAAAAAATCCCTTCATTGCCCAGTGCAGAAGGAGGGCTGCAGGAGAGATTACGAGGACCCTTCTTTGTTTTATATTCCTTTTTTTTTTTGCAGACGGGGATTGAATTCAGGCCCTTGCGCTTGCCAGGGAATATATATTCTTTAGATGATGTGGCCCTGACTTCTTTTCTGTTTTTTTCCTTATATCCTCTTCTTCTCCTCCTCTCTTCCTCCTCTTCCTCTTCCTCTTTTTCTTCTTCCTCCTCCTCCTCTTCTTTCCCTTCTTCTTCCTCTTCCTTCCCCTTCTCCTCCTCCTCTCTCTCCTCCTCCCTCTCCTCCTTCTCTGTCTCCTTCTCCTTTCGTTTTGAGGAAGAGGCTCACTAAGTTTCTCAGGCTAACCTCAATCTCATGCTCCCCCTACCTCAGCTTCTTGAATGGTGGGGTTAGAGGCATGCACTCCATATTGGATTGGAATTTGGAACTGGCTCCTAACCTCTGACCTCCTTCTCCTCTTCAGTTTTCTCTATCTTCCTAGCATGGACTCATTGTTCTCTGAGGCTGCTGACTGAGCTATTACAGATTATTGAGGCAAAGGTTTTTCTGGACCTGTGTTTGGTCTCTCATACTGCTGGCTTTGTTTTTCCTAAATACCAAACTTCAGTGTTTGGCTTTTCTATACACATAACACATAGGGCTTTCCAGTGTTCCCAGGTAACCTTTAAATCTTTTTGTTTCCTCCCACTATTTCCTTGTTTTTCTTACTACTCACAACTAATTGCACTGACTTATACATGAGGATAGCAACACTTAAAGTCTAAAGCATTTGTAAAGATCAGTGAGGTGAGCCTGGTGAGTGGTCAAATCATAGGTCATTTGCTTATTATTTTCCTGTTCATATTCTAGTCGCTTGTTTATTTATTTTTGGCAGAACCAGGGATTGAACTCAGGCCCTTGTGCTTGCCAGGGAAGCACTTTTCCCACTGAGCCATCTCCCCGAGGCCCTCTAGTCTCTTATTTATCATGTTCTTATGTGAGGGAAGTCCCTCTTTTTTTAACTCTGACTTTGCATATATGAATGCATTAGAAGATTAGAAAGTCTGAATTCATTCAGAGTCAGCTAATCCGTACATATTAATTGAAGGCAATTTGAGGCAGACATCATGCTAATTTTTTTAAATATTAAAAAATTAAAATCCAAGCTGGGTCTGGTGGCACACACCTGTAAGCCCAGCACTTGGGAGATTGAGGCAGAGAGAGTGTGAGTTGGGGGCCAAGCCAATGCTACATAGCAAGTTCAAGGCCAGCCTGGGCTACATAGCAAGACCCTATCTCAAAGAATCAAAAAACCCAAATCCTCAAACAAAAAACTTAAATCCTTATAACAAGTCTGTGAAGTAGATGTGTTTCCTTTTTACAGTGGAGGAAATCAAGATTCAATGAGATAAAATGAATTCCCCAAGCTCACAAAGTGATACAATTGAGACAAAACTTAGCTGGATGATTCACCATGTTGTGATCATCAGGATGTGCTGGCCACTGTGTTAAGATTTTTACGTATAGCACTGTATTTTCATGCATTACAGTATTAGCATGAGTATCATTTAATATCACCTATGAGTTGGCTGTTGCTTACAGAAGAGGTTTATAGAAATGAAATGTCTGTTTTCCCAAGGCCTTACAGAGGATAAGCAACACAAATGGAATCTGAGTTCATTTATTCACTACAGTGAAAGACATTTATATATTATTTAAAATTCATGCTTAGTAAGGTATTGTAAGTAAGGGACTTGGAGAATCTGCTTTGACATGTAGAGTAGTTTGCATATAATCCATATATGGCCTCTAAGCGAATAAGCGTTTCTAAAGTACTTGGAAGGGATTAAAAACAGCTTTTTTCCTAGGCTGTTTGTATGTTCTCTGTTGGTTTATATGTTTATCTGCTTAGTAAATTACTTTTCTGTGAATAGCATAGAGTAAGTTGTCTACTCCCAGTCTGGAACATACCTACTAATGAACTGAATTCAAATTATAAAGGGTTCTTAGCAAAGGATCCAGGAGCGCCTGAACTTGTCTTTGTCCCTTGGATTCCAGTGGTTCCAGTTCCAAGGGGTTCAGTGCTTATAGCACTGGCTTGGAAACTAGGCTGCCCACGACTGCCATGTGCTGGCTTTCTAGACACCACGTTGGCACGCCTGTGATACCCCTCAGGGGGTGTAAGGCCCCCACCTCGACCTAAGAAATGACGAACCCGTAGAGCTTGGGAGCTGCCCATGGTAACACCTAGTTGAGTGGCAGAGCTGCTGTGGACTGACAGTGGCCACAGTGGCATGGTGGAGCAGGCAGTACTGACAACAGCTCACCTTTGGACAGGTCTTACCACTTTGCCTCCACACCCACCAGCTGCCACCTGTGTTAACACTCACAGAGAGGGAGGTGGGGTAGGGCAGTTACTTACTTGTGTGCTTGAAGAAACTGAGAACCTTGGGTGATGCAAGGTGAGAGAACTCAGGAGCTACTATTTCCAGTAGTCAGGAGCCTCAGCTATACCGGTAAGAGTGAGGGGGCAGCCAGAGGTGACACTTGGATTGTGTAACAACTGACTGCCAGAAGAACCCACAGGCCCAGCACAGGGATGGATCTTGGAGGCTTCAGGGTGCATCTCTATCAGAAGAGGAACTGGGTGTAAGTTTCAAGGAAAGCCTAGGACAATGGCTGAAGGGAAACATACTGACTTTTTAAAAATTCTCTCTGTACTAGGGATTGAACGCAGCCAGGGCCTTCTCACTGAGTCCTTCTCCAGCTTTTTTAAGACTTAAAACAAAACAAAAACCCTTTTAGATTAGGTCTCATTCAAGTCCACCCAGCCTGGGCTTGAATTTGGGGTCCTCTTGCCTTGCCTCAGAGCTCTGGGATTATTGCCCCCAGCCAAATACTGGCATAGTGTAGCTATCACATTGAGCTGCTATTCAGCCGTGGCAGAGGCCAGGCCACCCCACCCACTGTCTTCTCTTCTCTACAGAGTTTAAAGAGGCCTTTTCATTGTTTGACCGGACCCCAGTTGGTGAGATGAAGATAACCTACGGGCAGTGTGGGGATGTGCTGCGGGCCCTGGGCCAGAACCCCACGAATGCTGAGGTGCTGCGTGTCCTGGGCAAGCCCAAGCCGGAAGGTCAGTGGGGCCCCTGGCTAATGCAGTCTTAGTACGATGTCCTCCCTACAGCCTGAATTGGTCTGTGTTGGTCTCCCCTTGACCTCATTCTCTCTTCTCCTTTTATTGCTTTAGGGCCCAGGCTATCCTTATCCTGTTTTAAGAACTTACCTAGAAACTCTGACACTCAGTTGATCCTTGAGAAATGTAGCTGGGGTTTGTCTTTGTTCCCTTGGTGCAATTGGGAGTGTGCGGTGGTGGTGTCTCCCCTGACTCCTGTCCCACCCACACTGTGTCCCTACCCCATTCCCCTCCAAGATGCCAGGGACATGGCCATGGACAGGAAGGCAGGTGGGAATCTGACCATTAACCACACACTCCAACTCACAACTGCAGTAGCTCTTACTGGAGGTGTGTGTCACAGCACTGTGTCCCATAATCCTTGTGAGTTGTATCAAAAACCATTTTGTTTCAGCCAGCTATGGTGGTGCTGGTGCACACCTATAATTCTAGCACTTTGGAGACTGAGGTGGAGGTGAACAAGGGAACACTGAGTTCAAGGCTAGCCTGGGCTGCAGAGTGAGTTCAAAACCAGTCTGAAATACAGAACAAAACTTTGTCTCCTGTGTAGTTTGGTTCTTGTTCATGAACTTTCTGCTTATCCTGATGTCGTCATTATTCTTTTCTTTCTTTCTTTCTTTCTTTCTTTCTTTCTTTCTTTCTTTCTTTCTTTCTTTCTTTCTTTCTTTCTTTCCTTCCTTCCTTCCTTCCTTCCTTCCTTCCTTCCTTCCTTCCTTCCTTCCTTCCTTCTTTCTTTCTTTCTTTCTTTCTTTCTTTCTTTCTTTCTTTCTCTTTCTTGTTTTTTTGAGACAGGATCTTGATATGCAGCTCAGGCTGGCTTTGAGCTCACTTTGTAGTCTAGGCTAATCTCAAACTTGCAACAACCCTCCTGCCTCAACGTCCCACAGGAGTGCACCACCATGCTCAGCCCTACCTACTTTCTCTTCCAGGAGACTTAGTGTTTCTGTTTTAATGTCTAGATCTTTAATCCATTTTGACTTTAGTTTAGTGCATGGCAATAGACACGGGTCTAGTTTTAGTTTTTGGCATGTGGAGAGCCAGTTTTTTCAGCACCATTTGTTAAATTTGTTAAATTCCTCCAGTGAATATGTTTGGTCTCTTTGTCAAAGATAAGGTGGCTAAGTGTGTTTGTAGTTGTTTCTACATCTTCTAATGTGTTCCACTGATCCTCAGGTCCTTTTTTTTTTTTTTCCCATTTCCTTGATGATTTTAGAAGGATTTTTTTTTTTTCCAGCCTCAGGATGCCTGCAGGGCAGATCTGGTTTGGCTTGAAAATCTGGGGAGCAAACCATAGCATCCTGAGCCTGACTACTTTGTTTAAGCAGGCACTTAAACAACTGAGCTAATGGGCAGTGCCCCTCCTTGATGATTTTATCACAGTAGCTTTGTAGTATAATTTCAAGTGAGGGCTTGTAATGCATCCTGCCTTTCCTTTGTTGTCCAGGATTGCTTTTGCTATTCTAGTCTCGTCAGGTTCCAGATGAATTTTAGGAATGTTTTCTCTAGATCCTGTATCATTTCTAATGTTTTGTTTGTTTTTCACTATTTTTTATTCTCATAAAACAAACAAAACAACAAAAACCAAACATCTTATTTTTCAAGCTTCTCCAAAATATACACTAGGACATTGTAAAATGGGAAGATACTTCAAAAGGAAGGAAAAACTGGATTGGGGGAATGGAGAAAAGAAGGAAAAGAAAAAATAAAAAAAAGTATAAAAGATAAGATAGATATATTTCTACTAATTTCTCTCAGTTCATTGAAAACAAAGGTTTGTACTAATATAGTTTGAATAATTAAATGCTGATATCTTGTACTCTGAGTAACTAATTTATTTTTTAATTAATTTATTTTTTTGTGTGTGTTTTTGAGACAGGATCTCACTATGCAGTTCAGGCTGGCCTTAAGCTCACTGTAGCTCAGGCTGGTCTCGAACTCACAACAATCCTCCTGCCTCTGCCTCCCGAGTGCTGGGATTACAGGCATGCGCCACCATGCCTGGCTCTCTGAGTAACTAATTTATTTTTTATTTTTTATTTTTTTGTCTTTTTTATTTTTTATTTTTTTTCTCTTTTTGAGACAGGGTCTCACTATGCAGTTCAGGCTGGCCTCGAGCTCACTTTGTAGCTCAGGCTGGTCTCGAACTCACAACAATCCTCCTGCCTCAGCCTCCCGAGTGCTGGGATTACAGGCATGTGCCACCACGCCCGGCCCTGAGTAACTAATTTAAAGATAACGATATTAACCGTTGTTACTCTCCTCTCATTTTGAAGTTTTGTTCATTTTTTTCTTTAATATAAAATTATAGGGGCTGGCTACATAGCTCAGTGGATTATAGTGCCTGCTTAGGCAGACACAGGGACTGGGGTTTGATCCCTAGCGTGCCCTGCTGGCCCTGATCCTGGCATGCTGAGACAGTTGAGACTGGGCATGGTGGTACATGCCTTTAATCTCAGCATTTGGAAGGCTCAAAACAGGAGGATCATTACAAGTCGATCTGCAGTAGTGAGGGCCTTTAGTCCCTGTACTAAATACAAAACAAAAACAAAAACAAAATTAAAAGGACAACCCACATTTTATTTCTAGTAATGGTTAGGGCACTAAAGTTGGGAAAGTATTTATTTAAATTATTTGTTTAATACAAATTAGAACAGATTCAAAGTTAGCTCCATAAATGAAACCTTTTTCACGCATTTGTATCAAAATGTGGTGGATTTTGGTGAGAGAGCATTTGCAAAGTTTAACGAGTATATGTATTCCACTCATAAACACAATCTGCCAGCTGCTGTAGTAAGGTTAGCAGCTGCCCTGGAGCACATCACGCAGAAGCATAAGGCCCTAGCAGTGACCGGGCAGGGTGAAGCAGGAGTCCTGGCAGGGCTGGACTGTCTCTAGAAGCTGCTTGGGATTCATACTGGTCCTCTCCTTCCTTGGTTTGGCTTCTTTCCTTTCTGCTCTAACTAGAGACTCAGTAGTTTGGGGGTGAACAGTGTGAGCAGGAGGGGTCCTGCAGAGTGGAAGCTTTTGCAAGTCATCAGGGCTTCTAAGTCAACAGGTACCTTGGCTTCTTTCATCTTGAGAGGTTTGTGAGTGTTTAGAAAAGAAATACATGCCAAACCTAGTGGTATTTGAGATTTAAAAAAAAAAAAAATCAATTTAGCCAGGTGTGGTGGTACACACCTATAATCCCAGCACTTGGGTGGCTGAGGCAGGAGGATCATTGTGAGTGCAAGACCAGCCTGGGCTACAAAGTGAGCTCAAGGCCAGCCTGAACTGCATAGTGAGACCTAGTCTCAAAAAGATAAAAAATAAATTAAAACAATCAATTGAAAGCTTTCAGCACACTACAGTGTGGAAAAAAAAGTTCTGTTCACAAGTGAATGATGAATTTATGAGAGCTATCGATTCCAAGCATTTTAGGAAGTGTGGCTTAATAATAGAAGTGTAACCAAATGCAGAGCTATGCAAATATACATTTATTTATCCTTTGCTGGGGATCAAATCAAATCTTGTACATGCTTGGCAAACACTCTACCACTGAGCTGTTCTCTCAGGCCAACATTCATTTTGTCCTTTCTACCAGTTTAACTCTGTGACTGTACATCTGTCCCATGTCAAAAGTCTACACTGTTAGATGTGAGGCCTGCCAGTGGGGCCCCGTGGCCCCTCAAATCTTGTTACCTCGCCCTGGGCTCCTCTGCCTCTTGCACCTGGAGCTCAAGGGTCTGGGTGCAGTATCAGGTCCCTTTTTCTTCCGTTCTGCTCTTTTCAGTGAGAGTAAGAGCCCCAGTGCCCCAGGCTCCTGAGCTGCTGGCAGCTCTGCGCTCTCCAGGGCCATGCCTGGGCAGCCGGCTGGAGGCAGCAACAGCCTCACTCTGGATCTCCCCAGAAGGGATGCTCTGCCGTTGCCATTGCCAGCGGAGCACTCACCCACGCCATTGCTTTTCTCTGTGCTTCCATGGCCTCTGACCGCTGGAAGAGATGAGTGCCAAGATGCTGGACTTCGAGACCTTCCTGCCCATCCTGCAGCACATCTCCCGTAACAAGGAGCAGGGCACCTATGAAGACTTCGTGGAGGGGCTGCGCGTCTTTGACAAGGAGAGCAATGGCACGGTCATGGGTGCCGAGCTTCGGCATGTCCTTGCCACCCTGGGTACGTTGTGTGGGCAGAAGTGAGGCCTGCGTGGGTGGGATGGGGCCTGGGTGTTACCAAGGCAACGTCCTCTGGGGTTGTGGGGAGGTAGCCAGAGATCACGCAGTCATCAGGTCACATCCTCATTGTCCTCATCTAGGCCTTAGCGCCCTGAACTCTGGAGGGACGGCCTCCTGCAGCTAGGTGTTTGCTTGGCTGCACTGGGCTTTCCATGATGAGAGCCACCGGCAGAGCAGGGGTCGTGCTGGAGACCTGAGGGGTGTGTGGGCTTTTGTTCTTGGCTTCACCTCAGTTATAGGGCCCCGTAGGGTGTCGGAACTTGGGGGGGGGGGCGCGGGACCTCAGGACCCTTGGGCCTGCCTGCCCGCTGAAGCCTGTGGGAGAGGCTTGCAATGAATGCCCCCAGTTCCGAAGTTTTAGACCTGCCTACGTAGGGGGGCCTTGGCTTTTCCTGTCTCTCATCTGCCGCTTGAAATTACGCGTCCATCATCTCCCAACCCCATCCCAGGAGAGAAGATGACTGAAGCTGAAGTGGAGCAGCTGCTGTCTGGGCAGGAAGATGCCAACGGCTGCATCAATTATGAAGGTACTAAGGTGCCTGCTCCCCTGGCGCCTGGAGGCAGGCACAGGCAGGGCTTGGGTTGGTGGGTCTGGGGGTTCTGGATGTGTATGTCAGCTGGGGGTGGGTGACTCCCTGTGCTGTTCTTTTCCATCTTGGAAGTGATCGTCTGTGTAGTGGGAGAAAGATGAACTTTTTTCTTTTTATCTTTTTGAGACAGGGTCTCATTCTGCAGTTCAGGCTTGCCTTGAGCTCGCTTTTTAGCCCAGGCTGGTCTCGAACTCGCAACGATCCTCCTGCCTCAGCCTCCAGAGTGCTGGGATCACAGGCATGCGCCACCATGCACAGCTTGAGAAAGATGAATTTTGAAGCTAGCTTTGTGATATGTCAGCTGTGTGAGCCTGGTTATGTCACTTATCCTCCCTGAGCTTCAGTTTTGTCACCTGAGCAGTCAGGGGATCGTCAGCACTTTTCTTGTCTGTGGGTATTTGTAGAAATGATGCCCCTCATTGATCTGTGCTGAGTTTCGGCACAGGAAGTGGACACAGCGGAACTTAGGTGTGTTCCCTCTTCCACTTCCTCTCCAGCTACCTTCAAATAAGAGAAAGATTTACAGTCCCCGGAGAGGGTATCAGGAAGGCTGAAGGGAAGGGGGGAGGGAGGCGGCTTGGGAGGCGGAGAGGGAGGTGCGGGGGCAGCGGCAGTGCCTGGCTGAGTTTTCCTTTTCCCCCAGCCTTTGTCAAGCACATCATGTCTGGGTAAAGCAGATTCCTACGCAGTAAGTACAGTAGCTCCCCCAGGACCTTGGGAGGCCTGGGGACGATGCCACCTGCCCCAGAGGGCTCCCACTTTCTGTACCATCCTGGTTCTTACCCGTCGCGCCCTTCTGTCTCTCCCAGAGTCTTTCTGGCCTGGGACCCCCTGCATAGGCTCTTGGGTATGAAAAGCCACTCTGCCTGTGGAAGAGAGTGGCAAGAGCTTGTGTCCTTGACCCTGTTCCTCTTCACGTCATCCCTGGGCTCCCCGGGTGCAGCACCATCTGGGTGGTGGTAAGGGTTGTGGTGAGGGCTGGACAGAGGAGAGCAACCTGCCTTCTCCAGGTAGTGCTTTCTTTCAGGAGCCTGACCCTTGGCATGGGCCATCCCAAGTGAGTTGGCAGGAGCCCCACAGTGACTGAAAGAGCACCCTGGACGTGTCACTGCTCCAGCCCAAGGATCTTACAGCCCTTAGCCCTTCTGGAAAATAAAGAGCTCCAGCGAGGCTGGACTAAGTTCCCTGATTCTCACCTGTATCTGAGCTATTTTTATTTTTCAAGCCATTTAATTCAGATCACAAAATTTGAGATGTAACATACAACCTTCTTATATTATTTAACTGCAAATAAAATTTCTTTTCAGGGCATCAGTGCAACTAAGTTGGAATTATCTAAATAAAGTTCTGAGCCTTTTTTTTTTTTGCAGTTGTGGGGATTGAACTCAGGACCCTGCGCTTGCCAGGCAAGTGCTTATTCTATTGAACTATCTTCCCAACCCTCTAATTCCATTCTTAAAGTATTATAGACTATATTAAAAATAAAAAAATATAACTTTTTATTTTTAAGACTAATGATATGATATTCAATCCCCCACGTGCTGTGCCGGCCCTACCTGGAGCATTCTGAGACTGGGTGTGGTGGTGCCCACCTGTAATCCCAGTACTTGGGAGGCTGTAAACAAGAGAATCACAAGTCTGATCTATGTAGTGAGACCCTGAACACCCTGTAGACCCTGCCCTAATACAGAAAAAAAAAGACTAAAGATACATGATGAGGTAGAATAGACTTCAGCAGATTTCCTAGCCCTAGACCCCTAAATGAAGTTTGCACTGACTTTAAACACTGGTTGCTTTTTAGGAATGAGAGATCTGTGTTGCTGAGTACCCACTCTTTAACACAAAGACAAATGTTTACTTATTCTAATGGTTCAATCTTACTAACACATAAGCCCTTAGCAGACCTCTAATAAAAAACTAATTTGTAAAACTGGGCCATTTTATGTTTGTACAATTTATTTTATTTTATTTATTTATCTTTTTTTGGTACTTTTTATTATTATTTTTAAAGAATACAAAATACTGGTAGAAGAAAACAGCATTATACATGATACAAAATCTCACTAAACAAAGTAATAGGAATCCAACAGTGTATTACATGATGCTATGTGCCAATTAGTTTTTCAGATTACCAGATATAAATGTATAAGTTTTGTTTGAAAAAAAAAACAATAACTAAGAAGTTTTAAGAAATTCAAGACAGGAAAAAAATCAGAGTAAAAACAAAAATTGTAAGCATTAACTGCTCCTTTCTTTTTTTATATTCATATAATTAGAATTCTTAAAGTAGAAAGGAGTAGACAATAAATATTTAAATATTTAAAATTTCTGAATTTAGTTCAACTTATAATACCACATTTCCAAGAAAAATGAACCTTTTGCACAAGAAATTTAAATAAAATCATACCAAGATACACAAAAATGAAATTGTCCAAACTTAAAAAAAAAAGTGATTAAAGCATATACATAAAAAAATTAGCTATGGAAGAATAAATTTTTTTTTTTTGTCTTTTTGAGACAGGGTCTCACTATGCATTATTAAGTGAGCAACCTGCCTTCTCCAGGGTGCTCTTTCAGTCACTGTGGGGCTCCTGCCAACTCACTTGGGATGGCCCATGCCAAGGGTCAGGCTCCTGAAAGAAAGCACTACCTGGAGAAGGCAGGTTGCTCTCCTCTGTCCAGCCCTCACCACAACCCTTACCACCACCCAGGCTGGCCTTAAGCTCACTTTGTAGCTCAGGCTGGTCTCGAACTCATAACAATCCTCCTGCCTCAGCCTCCTGAGCGCTGGGATTACAGGCCTGCGCCACCACGCCTGGCTGGAAGAATAAAATTAAATAGCATCTTATTCCACATTAGAAAGAAAAAGAACCAAGTGTGTAAGAAACTAGACTAAAGGACTGAAAGAAAAAAAAAATCTATCCTCTTTGAATTTTACACTTAGCAAACATACCTTTGAAAACTAAAAGTAAAATATTTTCTAGTTATACAAACTTGAAATATTTTAACACTTCCAGTCATAGCATATAGGAAATAACAAAGAGTATAATTTAAAAGGCAAGAGAAGTTGCAGTATGCTCATAGATGAACAATAAAGAGCTCTCAAGATTATGGTTATGCAGGACTATATAAGATATATTAGATGAACCCTTATTTCAAAGGTCATTGAAGATTTCTATGAAATAATACCAATCTTATGTCAGGTTATACACATGTTTTTTTCATATATATGTGTGTGTATGTGTGTATAAGGACAGGGAAGAAGTACTATAAAGTCAACAGAAAATAGAAATACACTTTTTAAAGTTTCTCATACTAGGAGAAGATATCATATGATGTCTTTTAGATAAATTGTAATTCAAAGATACAGTATAAATCTTAAAACAAAAATTAAGATTAAGCAATATTCAGAAAATTAAACACTAATTAATTAAAAATTAAATGTTTCAAAACAACTGAACTAAGAAAAAGTTTTCATGAGAGTAAAGAAGTACTAAGAATAAAACATAATATAAATACTAGAATGACAAATAAATGACCATGACTCCTGACAGTTTGGGGATAGGATATTGCACGAAGTTCTAGTGTGTTGTGGACATGGATAATGACCATGACACCTACTGGTGGCCAGGTGTCACTTGTGGGACTGAGCTACAGCTATTTCCTTGAAATCCACCCTATAGTCCCATATGGAATCATGACCCATAGGGTGCAAGAGAAGTCCATTTGTAGATTGTGCTGATGGAAATATTTTGCTGCTGTACACAAAAGAATAACAGAGATTACTATTGTATACTTCTTATTCTCTTGTGTTTAATTGTTTACCCTATTTGGTGAGTTCTTTCCATTCTTGTTCATGGGGTTGTGATCATTTTGTTTCCTCTCTATAACATCATTTAGAGGTCTGTGTAGGCTTGGGTTTGTCATCATGAAATTCTTTAGTTCTTCTTTGTCATGGAAGTATGTTACTTCTCCATTATATTTGAAAGAGAGTTTTGCAGTCTGGGTTGAAATTTGTTTTCTTGCAAGACTTGAAGTACTTTGTTCCATGCTCTTCTTGACTTGATGGTTTGTGAAGAGAAATCTGCTGCTATCCTTATGGGTTGTCCTTTAAATGTGATCTGTTTCTTTCTTTTTCTTTTTTTTTTTTTTTGGCAGAAGCAGGGATTGAACTCAGACCCTTGCACTTGCCAGTGAAGTGCTTATTCCACTGAGCCATCTCCTGGCCCTTGTTTCTTTTCTGTTCCTGTGCTGAATTTCTGGGATCTTCATTATTATATGTCTGAGAGTGGTTTAATTGGGTTAATGTTATTTGGAGTTCTATATGCTTTGCTTACTCGAATGTCAGATTGTTGCCCCATATTTGGGAAGTTTTCTGATATTACTTCTGCCCATATTCTTTTTATATCATTTGTATTGACTCCTTCCTTCTCATTGATGCCTATTAGTCTCACGTTGTTCATCTTTGTGTCTTGTAGGTGTTGAATTATTTTTTCCTGCATCCTAGTTGTTTTTAAGAGATCTTTGCTTACTTTTTCACTAGCTGCAATGGTGTCTTTAAGGTCAGAAAGTCTATTTTCACTTTCACTCAAATGGATTTGCCAGCTTGTGATTGAGGTTTTAATTTTCTGTATATCACTTCGAATCTGGTTCATACACTCTATTTGTTTTCTGTATTTCTTATTCAGGGGTTCTATCATTTTTGTATTCTACTCTTTTTTTTTATCAGAGTATTCTTTAGAAGCACTTAGTACTTCTTTGATCATAGTTATCATTACTTTTTTTACTTCAGAAATTATTTCTGATGTGATTTCTTCTATACCTTTCTGCAGTTGTTTCTTTACTTTCAACGCTATTATTTCAGAGATTTCAGGTGTGTGATTTCCAATTTCCTCTATGCTAGTGTCTTTTGCATTTGTGTTGGGTGGACTTGGGGCCTGAGACTGCTTTTTGTTCCTTGTCTTTGTTATTTTGTGTACCACTGACTTTTGACCTTTGGTGTAGAGCTTAGATAGAGTTATTACCTTAGCAGCAGGTCCAGATCTATGAAGTTCAGACTCCTCCAGGTGGGGGTGGCTTGGTTCTGGCGCTCCACTTCTTCCTGCTGCTGCCTTGCAGGTGAACCCTTTGTGTCACTGGCAAGATGTTTTGCTCCTGAATCAGCTGGGTGGGTCTTGTCTCTAGCCTCTCTGCAGGGAGTTCTGCTGAAGGGATCCACGTCGCTTCAGGATCCAACAGCCCGGGTGGTCTCATTCCCATGCCAGGCCTGTACTCTAGGTCTGCGCTTTGGGTCACTTCAAGATCTGGCAGGCCCCACGCAGTCTTGTTTTTACAATTTAGGAAATAGTTTTCTTGATGAATGTAGTCATGAGAGTTGTTTAGCAATATTAAAGTCACAGTTTTCCTGATTGGTCTGTAGTCTTCAATAAATGTAAGAAGTTACTATATGAAACATCTGTCAAAGTAGTAAGACTGCATTGATGCATCCATCATTTTCAGGATTGTTGGCTATCTGGGCATATTTACCCCATATAACCTTGCCTCTTGTGTCAAAAGGCCCAACTCGCTCACGTTCACCTCAAACACTGTTTCTTTGGTAATAACACCCAAAGTTTTATATAGTGGCAATGAATTGGCAGGCAAAAGGTGGCTTTCAGTTCAGGATATGTTACATGGGCCTTCTTAAAGTGTAAGCCCATTGGCCTAATGAATCTTTCATACTTAGATGGTTTTCTTGTAAAGCCATCTCCAACAAAGCAGACTTCAGTAACCATCTTTTCCATGCCTTCTTTTTTCTCTTTCCAGTTCAAATAACTTAATACTTCCATTTCTCCTTGGCCACGAA
>PVKA01014629.1:15563-52042 GCA_004027165.1 Ctenomys sociabilis
TTTTTTTTTTTTTTTTTTTTTTTTTTTTTTTTTTTTTTTTTTTTTTTTTTTTTTTTTTTTTTTTTTTTTTTTTTTTTTTTTTTTTTTTTTTTTTTTTTGTCTTTTTGAGACAGGTCCTCACTATGCAGTTCAGGCTGGCCTTAAGCTCACTTTGTAGCTCAGGCTGGTCTCGAACTCACAATCCTCCTGCCTCAGCCTCCCGAGTGCTGGGATTACAGGCATGCGCCACCATGCCTGGCTATCATTCTTTTGTTTGTTGTTTCTCTTTTCATGCATCTTGACAGTCTTCATTTGTATTTTTTTCTGCATGGTGCTGTTTGTGATAGAGCTTAACCTTCAAGCCAATCTTTTCTTTTTTGCCTTCTTTGAACATTCATGAGTCTCTTTCCTTCTTTCTTTTATTCTTATGGTAATCCAAGTGGTACCCATACCATTTATAGTGTAATTCAGTATATTCATTTTGTGGCATGATGACAGCTGCAGAGCCATAGGGGGTGGCCTCAGGTGTGCAAAGAAAAGTCCTAACTTTGGGGTGTCCCAGACACACCTCTGAGCTATTTTTAAAAGGCTAATTATTACATACATTAAGTAATTTAATATCAATGCATGTAAGATTTTCACCTGAAGCCTCTTGTGCACTCAGAGCTGGGAACCAAAAGCCAAAAGCCTGTGAATTTAGAAATATTAGGGTCACACACATGAGTCAGAGCCCTGGAATGGTCTGTGAATAGGGACCTCTGTACCTCACTCTACCCCCAGGTTGGCGCCAGGATGGTAGTCTCAAGGAGCCAGTCAGGGATTTCTTAAAATTTCTCTTGCTGTTTTTTTATTATTTCTGGCACTGGGAACTGAACTCAGGGCTTTGTGCATGGGAGGTATGTGCTCTACCACTGAGCTAGCTAGATCCCCAGATCTTTTCGTCTTTTCTTCTTCTTTTTTTTTTTTAGATAGGGTCTTGCTATTGAACTCACTAGCATTGAACTCACTTTGTAGCCCAGGCTGGCCACTCCTAGCTGTTTGATTTTATCTTGAGAACTGGTCTTTCTAAATTGCCCAAGGTGGCCTTGAATTCATGATCCTGCTGGCTCTGTCTTCCAAGTAGATGGGATTTCTTTTTCTTTTTTTAACCATTTATTTATTTATTTTTATAATTTTCTTTTATTTTGAAGAGTAAAAGCAAGAGCAAGAAAAACAAAAGCTAAGACAGAAACAAGGTAACTTACAACCATACACACATTACAGATTTTCAAAACAAGAATATCTGACCAACAGTGATTGATATATTTTCTATTTTCATCATGAAATCTGCTGCTCAGATTAACAGAAATAGTTATGCAAGATGGGACATATAATTGAATATTACCACAGCTTCTAAGAAATCTTAAATTTTTGTTTTTATCTCTCATTTTCTTTTATTACCTTTTATTAAAAATTACTTTAAAAAGAGTATAGTAATAATTAACATTACATTAGAAATGGTACATATTTAGAAGACCAAGATGATAGATATTTCAAGTGTGGTTTTAGTATTACACATTGCTGTTCTCAATGTGGTTGTTTAATTCACAGATATCAACATATAGAGTTAGTCACTATATGGGCAGAGAATTTGCCCATTAATTGCTATTTTTAAAAACCTGATGGAAATTCTTAGGACTATCTACAGCCATACCACCCTGAATGCACCCAATCTTCAAAATTCTTAGGACTACTGTCTTATCCATTTTATTTTATTTTATTTTTTTTGAAATTCCATCACATTTATTTTATTTTTTTTTTGAGTCTTAAAAAGAACTTATTGTTAACCCAGATCTCTATATCCTCCAAATTATTATTTTTTTTATTTTTGTCTTATTGAAGTACAAATATCAATGAGACAGTTTTAAGATACCTTGACAAGATGGATTTGACAAATTAATACATTGCAAACTGTTTTCATAATGTTTTGGTATCATAGAAGGTGCATACATGATATACTTACAGATATTATTGTACCATATGTCTCTTATCAGTAAATAAAGAGAGTGTAGTTCTATAGTGTGCCTGGGAGAGTCATATGGAGAGAAAAATTTCTCTCAGGCTCTCACGGAGAGCAAACTGGTCAAGCATTGGCTGTGACTCATCCACATGGTTGACACAGACAAAGGGTCTACAGAATAAGGTGCAGGACTACAAGATAAACCCTGAGGGGACTTCACTAACCTCATAAGAAACATAAAGTACATGTGTTGGTATATACGTCTTGCTCTATCTAGGTCTTAACCATCCAGCAGAAAAGTAGAAAAATGAAGCATACATCGCAGGGCCATAATATTAAGTTGAACTGTAAATGGCTATGGTCGACAACTTCTTCGGATAACTCACTATTGTTGTGGAATGCTGGACTGTGTTGGATTGTGTTGTCGAGTTCAAGCACCTAAGTTAGTTGAATGACAACGGAGTGCCCATCTCTGACAGGTGCAGACAAAGGAAGGGGCCTTATCCATTTTATAGATATACATGTATGGTTTTACCCCACCTTATTTCCTAACTTTTCTCCTTTATCTTTGTTGTTGAATCCTTAAGTTCTGTTTCTTTCCATTTAACTGTGTCTGTTATACCTTTCAGTTTTTATTTCTTTTGCGAGTTCTTATACTAGAGAGACAATAGGATATTTACCCATATGGTTCTGGGTTATTTCACTATGAATAAGCCTCAAGTTGCATCCACTTACCTATGAAGACTTCAAGTTTGTTTTTCATTATAGCTGAGTAATACACCATTGTATAAAACACCACATCATGCCAGTGAGATGGTTCAGTGGAATAAGCGCTTCCCTCGCAAGTGCAAGGGCCTGATTTCAATCCCCGGCTACACCAAAACAAAATGAAAAAAACCACCTCATCTTTTCATCCATTCCTCAGGTGACAGGCATTTTGATTGTTTCCAAGATTTGCCTATCACAAATCATGCTGCTATAAACATGAGTGCATGTACATCACTATCACATGATGTTTTCAGTTCTTTTGGGAAACTTCCCAGAAGGAGGATAGCTGGATTGAATGGGATTTCCAGTCCTAGTTGTTTTTTTTTTTGGCAGAACCAGGGATCGAACTCAGGCCCTTGAGCTTGCAGGGAAGCACTTATTCTGCTGAGCCATCTCCCCAACCCCAGTCCTAGTTTTTGAGGAGTCTCCACGCTGATCTTCATAATGGTTGCACCAGTCTACATTCCCATTAGAAGTGCAGAAGGGTTCCTTTTTCTCCTGCAACCTTTCCAATATTTGTTCTTAGTTGATTTTTTTATGATAGTCATTTTTTTTTCTGGGGTGAGATGGTCTCTCAATGTTGTTTTAATTTGTACTTCACAGATGGCCGGTGATGTGGAGCATTTTTTCATGAATTTATGAGAAGTGTGTATTCATCTCAGATGCCCATTTTTGGATTGGGCCCTTAAACTTTGGAACTCTAATTTTTTTTTTTTTTTTAGTTCTTTATAATTCTAGATAGAAGACTTTTGTCTGAATGATTATTATTTGACATTTTTTTTCCATATATGTGAGTTGTCTTTTCATTCTGTTGGTGATTTCTTTTGACATGAAGTCTTCTCAATGAGAGGAGGTCCCAGTTGTCTACTCTTTGAAGTATTTCCCATACAGTTTGATTTTGTTCATGAAATGTTTGCCTACCCTTATATCTTCAAGATTTCCACCTACTTTCTCTTCCAGTAGATTTATAGTTTCTGTTTTAATGTTTAACTTTTTTTTTTTTTTTTTTTTGTTTTTTTGAGACAGGGTCTCACTATGCAGTTCAGGCTGGCCTTAAGCTCACTTTGTAGCTCAGGCTGGTCTCGAACTCACAACAATCCTCCTGAGTGCTGGGATTACAGGCCTGCGCCACCACGCCCGGCTTTTTGCTTTTTTTTTTTTTTGGCAGAACCAGGGATTGAACTCAGGCCCTTGCACTTGCCAGGCAAGCGCTTATTCTACTGAGCCATCTCCCCAGCCCCAATGTTTAGCTTTTTAATCCATTTTGACTTTAGTTTAGTGCATAGTGATAGACCTGGGTCTAGTTTTATATTTCAGCTTATGGGGAGACAGTTTTTCCAGTACCATTTGTTAAAGAGGCTCTTTCTTCCAATGAACATGGTGGCCTCTTTGTAAAAGATAAGATGGCTGAATGTATTTGTAGTTGTTTCTCCACTTCTAATCTATACCATTAATCCTCAGATCTATTTTTTTTTCCAATGCCACACTGATTTTATCACAGTAACTTTGCAGTATAATTTCACATCAGGGATTGTAATACCTCCTGCCTTGTCTTTGTTGCCCAGGATTGCTATTCTAGGTCTTTTCTGATTCCATATACATTTTAGGAATGATTTCTCTAGATCTTTGAGGTATGCTGATGGTATATTGATAGGAATTGCATTAAATCTGTATAATAGTTTTGGGAGTGTGGCCATTTTCAGTGTTGGTTCTTTATATACAGGAGCAAGGAATATTTTTCCATTTTATGAAATCCTCTTCTATCTCTTTCTTTCAGAGTGCTGTAATATTCAATGAATAGATCTTTTACTTCTTTAGTTAGATTAATTCCTAAGTATTTAATTTTTTTGTGGTGCTATCGTAAAAGGTATTGTTTCTCTAATTTCTCGGTGTGTTTGCTTTCTGTGTAGAGGAATGCTATTGACTTTTGGGTATTGACTTTTTATACTGCTATGCTACACATTTTGTTTGTTAATTCTAGGAGCTGTTCTCATTGGAGGTTTTTGGGTCTTCCAAGTAGAGTATCATGTTATTTGCAAATAATGATAGTTTAACTTCTTCTTTAGCCATTCTTATTCTTTTTATTTCTCTCTCTTTTGTAATTGCTCTAGCTAATGATTCCAGAACTATGTTGAATAGGAGGGATGACAGAGGACATCCTTATCTTATACCTGATCTGAGAGTAAAAGATTTCAGTTTTTCCCCATTTAGAATTATATTTGTAGTTGGATTGTCATAGATGGCTTTTATCAGATTGAGATAGAAGCAATCTATTCCAATTGTCTGTAGGGCTTTGATCATGAATGTGTGTTGGAGTTTGTCAAAGGCTTTTTCTGCATTAACTGAGATGATCGCGTGTTTTTTAGATTTGGCTCTATTGACATAGTGTATTACATTTATAGGTTTATATATGTTAAACCATCCATGCATTCCTGGGATGAATCCTAACTGGTTGTGGTGTATAATCTTTTTGATGATTTGCTGCATTTATCTGCTGGGGTTTTATTGAGGATTTTTGCATCTATGTTCATGAGGGATTGGCCTGTAGTTCTCTTTTTTAGTTTCATCTTTCTCTGCTTTTGGTATCAGTATAATACTTGCTTCCAGGAAAGATTTTGGGAGTATTGCTTCCTTTTCAATTTCACTGAAGAGCTTTTGGGATTATATCTTCTGTAAATTTCTTGTAGAATGCAAGAAAAGTGCTGTGAATCATCAACACCTGGGCTTTTCTTTGTCGATAAGTTTTTTTTTTTTATTACATTTTGAGTTTCATTGGCTATTATTAAGAATATTTATATCTTCTTGATTCAGTTTTGGTAATTTGTATCTTTCTAGCAATCTGTCCCTTCTGTGTCTTCGATTCTGTGAGAGTAAAGATTTTCAAAATAAGCTATTGATGATCTTCTGAATTCCCATAGGGTCTATGGTAATTTTGCTCTTTTCATTTTTTATTGCTTGAATTTGAGTTTTTTCTTTCCTCACTTTGATGAGGTTAGCTAGAGGCTTATCAATTTTATTTTATTTATTTTTATTTTTATTTTTATTGTACTTTGATGCCTTTATTTACTACTTTAATCAATTTGGATTTACTGGGAGATACAGAGATTCAGTCAAAAAAGAGAAAATTTACTTCTCTAAAATTTCAAAGTACAAAATAATTAAGGATATAAGAGACATTTAGGTTAAAATATAAAAGTTTCATACAAGCAATACTTTATGGTGCAAGATGAAGGTAGGAGCAACAAAGTCACACAAGGTAAGAGGAGGATGTAATCTGAGTGGGGCTTGTAGGACAGAAAGGACCAGATGTGCTGAAGAATATGAGAGCTGGAAAAAGGCACTGTGTACACCAATTTCAGGAAGACTTTCTTTCATACCAGACAGCATCATCAAATTTTCATGGTCCATCAGGAGGAAGCTGCTGTTGTGAAGGCAAATCCAAAAGAAGATAAAGGTCTACACATGTATTCCCTTTTTGCCTTCTTTCAGCGGGGTTTGGAGGGCAACATTCTCTTTACATTCGTGCTGAAAAGCCTTTGAAGGGTCAAAGTGCTTGACACCCAGAACTTTATTCAGTTCCTCCTGAAGTTTTATCTCATTGTGTTTCTTTTTAGAAAGCTGAGATCGGAGTTTTGACAATTCTGATTTTAGTTGGCTGTTTTCATCTTTTAATTTTACAACATGCTTGATTTTTTGCTTTAGATTCTGATGACCCAGTAATTCTGCATATGAATCTCTTATTTTATTTAGCCGTTCCTGAGTTGCACTGTGTTCACTCAACAAGGCCAGTTTCTCTGCTTCAAAGGCATCCAGTTGTTGCTGAAAAGACTTTGTTTTATTATACAGCTCTTCATAAAGGACACGCCATTTATTAACTTCCCCAGTTAACTCTGCCAGTGTATTTTCTTTCTCAGCTTTTCTTGCTTCTTCCTCTTCTTTTTGCCTCCTAAAATCTTCATCTTGCTATCTGAGTTGGTTCTGCAAATCAGTTATGTTTTTAAGTGAAGAAATTGTGATTTCTTTAATTTCTGCTTCTTTCAGAGTGGACTTGCTCTGCAGATCTTGAAGCATCCTCTCATATTCTTGATTTGTGCTCTCAGTTTTCAATATTTTATGCTGAATATCCTCTGTGTTTTTTTCAGCACTGGCCACTTTTTCCTGTAGTGATGCCTTCTCCATCTTAAGATCGCTGATCTCACTAATTGTTAATGCTTTATAGCTTTCAAATTCAGCAGTAACATCTTCGAGGTTTTGCACTATACTATTATACTTTTCTTGCAAAGTCAGGGTAGCCTGAATGTGAGCAGTGTGATTCTTCTCCAATTCAGCTTCTTTCTCTTTCAGCTGTTGTTCTACGTGTCTGAGGCTTCAGCTGTAGTTTTGGTTTCGTCTTCCAACTGCTTGACAAGATTTTCCAACTGCTCCTCCTTGCGCTGCACTACATCTAGTTCCTCCAGTGCCAGCTTTAATTATTCTGCACAGATATTCCTTTCTTTAAGCATTTCCTCTTGGAAAGAAAATAGCTTCTGCTGAAGACTAGAAGATAATTCCTTCTCTTGATGGAGAAGTGACTCAGTTTCCAATTCTTTTTGTTGCAGCCTTTCACGTTCTCGTCTTTCAAGAATAAGCTCCTCTTTTAAGTTTTGCATCTGTGCGTTTAGATTTTGCATCTCTGCATTTAGATTTTCATTCCTTTCTCTATTCCTGATGACAAGATCTTTTTCTGTTCCAAGCAGCTGACATTTAGCATTCAGTTCTTCTACTTGTGTAGATAACCTAACAACATTCTCCTCAAAAGACTGTTTAAGGCTTAAAATTTCTTGATTCTTCTCTTTCAACATTTCTTCTAAGTGGTTGATGTCTAGTTTATATTTATCCATTTGATCTGATGCACAACTAATTTCTTCAATGTATTCTAAGAGTTTTTCTGTTTCAGACTTTTTGTCAATTTTTTCTTTCTCTATTGAAACAAGTTTCCCCTCAAGTTCCGCTATCTTCCCCTGAGACTCTTGGAAATTCCTCTGAGTGACTTGCAGCTTCATCTCCATGCTTTCTTGTTTGGCCATCATACTCCTCATTTTTGTTTCTCTTTTGTTTCTAAGTTTCATTAATTCCAGGCTTAGGATCCTCATTTCTTCTGGTTACCATCTTCAGAAAACTTAGATTTCAGTAGTTCATTAGTCCTGGTTAATTCCATAAGCTGTCTTTCTAGTGAAGCTTTACTTGCAGAGAGGGATGTTTTCTCCCTGACTGCGGCATTTAACTTTGCTTCCATCTTCTCCAACTCTGTTTCCATACTCTGGATTTGCTTGTCCTGAGCACCTCGCTCCTGCATGAGGATGCGAATCTCTTTTTCTAATCTTTTCAAATCTTTACCACTTTTATCACTTTTCTGAGGTTCCTTCTTTAACTCCAGAGCCTTAGTTTTCTTAGCTGAAGTAGGTATGGTAGTATCTTTGTCAACATTAAGGTTTTGTTGAGATTCTTTTTGTTTTATAAATCTTTGTGATTTCTGAAAGGATACTGGTCCTTTGGGTGGCTCTGAAGTGTTAAAATCATAAGCACTTGGAGATGGGGCACAACCAGAAGGGTCATTGAATCTTTTCAGGGGCACCTTGGGAAAGGACATGTTGACAGCCACTTCCAAAAACCAAAGGCACTTAGAACGCCTCAGCAATTGCTTTGAGTAACTCGTTTGAATTCAAATCTATGAACACTTCGACTTATCAATTTTATTTAATCTTCCAAAGAACCACCTTTTCAATTCATTGATTTTTGTATGGTTTTCTTCATCTCGATTGCATTAATTTTTGCTCTAATCTTTATAATTTCTTCTCTTCTTTGGGCTTTGGGTTTGGTTTTCTCTTCTTTTTATAGACATTTCAGTGCAGCATTAAAGTATTTATTTGTTTGCATTCTGTTTTCCTATGTGTGAGGCAGAGCTATAAATTTCCCTAGAACTGCTTTCATTGCATCCCATAAATTTTGATAAGTTGTGCTTGAATTTTCATTGAATTATAGATATTTTTAAATTTCTTGTTTAATTTCATCTATAATCCATTGGTTGGTGAGGAGGGTGTTATTTAATTTCCATGTGTTTATAGTTTTTTTGTGGTTTCTTTTGTCATTTACTTCCAGTTTCATTGCACTGTGGTCAAATAGTAAGAATAATTTCTGTTTTCTTGCATATAGTTAAGCATGACCTATGGACTAGTATGTGATCTATTTTAGAAAACATCCCATGTGCAGCTGAAAAATGAGTATTCAGCTGTGGTTCAATGGAACATTCTGTATATGTCCACTAAGTCCCATTTGTTCAAAACTCTGATTCAATTCTGCTACTTCTTCACTAATTTTTTTGTCTGCTGGACCTATCTTTCTGGGATAAGGGAACATTAATGTCTCCTGTTAATATTGTGGATTTGGATATGAGATTTTTCATGTCCATTAAGATTTGTTTTATATAGTTGGGTGTTCCTGTTTTTGGTGCATAAATATTTATGACTATTACCTCTTTCTCTTGTATTTTTCCCCAATCAGTATGCAGTGGCCTTCTTTATTTTCTTTGATTATTCTAGGTTTGAAGTTCAGACTCTCTGTGAACAGAATTTCTATCCCTACTTTTTTCTGAGGTCCTGGGGCATATAGTATTGTTTTCCATCCTTTGACTTTCAGCATACGAATTTCTTTATGAGTTAAGTGTGTTTCCTGTATATAGCATATTGTTGAATTTTGCTTCCTAATCTATTCTGCCTATTTCTTTTAATTGGTGAATTGAGTCCATTTACACTGATGGTTGTAATTGAGATGTATTGACTCATGATTGAGATGTTATTTGCCTGCTGTTGTATACCTCTTTTTCTCTCATGTTTAATTATTTGCCCTATTTTGTGGGTCTCTCCACTCTCATTTGTGGAGTTGTAGTTCCTCTCTAGCTTTGGTCCTTCTCTAGAATATCTTTTTGTAGTCTGTATAGGGCTGGTTTTGTCATTAAATTCTTTAGTTGTTCTTTGTCATGGAATTATTTCACTTCTCCATCAAACTTGAAAAAGAGTTTTGCAGGGTATATCAGTCTGGGTTGAAATTTGTTTTCTTGCAAGACTTGTAGTACTTTGCTCCATGCTCTTCTTGACTTGGTAGTTTGTGAAGAGAACTCTGCCATTATTCTGATAGGTTTTCCTTTTAATGTGATGTTTCTTTTCTCTAGAAGCTTTTAGTATATTGTTCTTGTGCTGAATTTCTGGGATCTTCATTATTATATATGAGTGTGGTTTTAATTGGATCAATGTTATTTGGAGTTCAATGTGCTTCAGTTACTGAATGTCATATTGTTTCTCCAATTTAGGAAGTTTTCTGCTATTACTTCTGCCTATATTCTTTTTATATCACTTGTAATGACTTCTTCTTGCTCACTGATGCCCATTATTCTTACATTGTTCATCTTTGCATCATATTGCAGATGTTGAATTATGTATTCCTGCATCCTACTTGTTTTTAAGAGATCTTTTCTTGCCTTTTCACTAGCTGCAATGGTGTCTTCAAGGTCTGAAAGTCCATTTTCCTCTTGTGATTGAGGTTTTAATTTCTGTAATGTCTCTTTGTGTCTGTTTCATGCATTGTAATTGTTTCCTATATTGCTTATTCAAAGATTCCTTCATTTTTCTATTCTCCTCTATTTTTTTTTATCAGTGTCTTTTTTTAGAAGCACTTAGTAATTATTTCATTGTAGTTATCATTTCTTTTTTTTACTTCAGAGATTATTTCTGATCTGATTTCCTCTATATTGTTCTGCAGTTGTTTCTTTACTTAAGATGCTATTATTTCAGAGATTTCAGGTGTGTTATTTCCAATTTCTTCTATCCTGTTGTCTCCTGTGTTTGTTTTGGGTGGGCTTAGAGCCTGAGAATGCATTTTGCTTCTTCTCTTTGTCATTTTGTTTAGCACTAACCTGTGACCTTTGGTGTACAACTTTGGTGCAGTTATTACCTTAGCACCTACCAGTATTATTACCCAAGAGAGATTATGTGGTTAAGGCAGTTACAGTTCTGTATTTATAGAACTACAATTAGTAACACTAATAATGGGTAGTGAGATTTAGCAGGTGACAAACTTTTGTAATGAATTTGTATTTTAGACCATAAGAGCAAACATTATGACTGTATAGCTAAGCAGACATTAAATTGGTAATTTACATTTAAATTAGTTTCCCTAAGTTCTGTCTGATCACCTCCCTTTGACGTACCTGGAGTTTTCCAGGCAGACTAGTTCACCCTGGTTACTTGTTGCCCTATCTGTCAATCAAGGGGAAAAGAGAGAGGAAACTCATAAAATCTGGGTCTAGCAAAGTTTCTCAGCTTACCAGGACCAGCATCTATCCAGTTTGAACTTGTCCAGGTGGGCATGGCTTGGGTCTGGCTGCTGTGCTCTGCTTCTTCCTGCTGCAGCCCATGGAAGTGAACCTGCTGTGCCCCTCTGGTAGGATATTCTGCTCCTGGATTAGCTGGGTAGGTCTCACCCCTAGTCTCTTTGCAGGGAGTTCTGCCATAGGGTTCCACACCAGGCCTGTCTGATGGAGGAGGTTCTGGTGGCCAGGCAGGTGTCCCTCTCACCCCCCCGACACACACAGGGCCTGGGAGCTGGGTGGTAGTGTCTGGTGGGTGGGCAGATGGTCGCACACCCATGCCAGGCCCGGGTGTTGGTTGGAATCTCTTTTTCTTTTTTTAAGAGAAAAATTTAAAAAATCACTTATTTATTTATTTACTTGTTTATTTGGTACTGGGTCTCTGGGGCTAGCACAGCATGTGGTACTTGGGATCAAACCCAGATTATTGTGTTTGCCAGACAGGCATTTAGACCTGACTTATTTATTTGGTACAGGTTCTCACTATGCAACTTGGACTCATAGTGATCCTCTTGTTTCAGATTCCCCAGCTCAGGGCCTGTGCCACCACACCCAGTTTTGGTGTCTGGCACTGTGTGCCCAGGGCTGCAGGGATGGCCCAGCATGTGGTACTAGTGATTGATCTTGGGTCCTTGTGCTTTCCAGGCAGAGGCTTAGACCATGGAGCTATCTCCCCAGCCCTAGATAGGATTTCAGCTGGGTACTACCATACCTGGCTCCTTCTCTTCTTCCTCCTCCTTCACCTCTTCCTTCTTCTTCTTCAATTAGGGGTGTAGTTTAAGGGTAGAGTGCTTGTCTAGCATACATGAAATCATGGATTTGAGTACACACACATACACTCACTCACACACATGGTAAAACTCATAAATTTTAACATCCTAACTATTTTTCAGCATATGGGGATATAGCTCAGCTGTATAAGCACCTGTCTGGAAAGTACAAGTTCTTGAGTTAAAGCCCTGCTACAAAAAACAAAACAAAACAAAACACTAAAAAACCCAAAACAGAAAAAGAATAATCACTACCAGCCTGGGCTACATAGTGAGACCCTATCTTAAAAAAATAAAAAACTGAATAATAATATTTATATAACCTGTATGTGTAATCCTAGCACTTTGGGAGGCTGAGGCAGGAAGATTTCATTTTATTTTTTAATTACATATTTATTTATGTATTATATTTTAGAGAAGGGTCTACAGGGTGTTCAGGGTCTCACTATTAGATCGGACTCATAGTGATCCACTTTTTACAGCCTCCCAAGAGCTGTAAAGGGATTACAGGCATGCACCACCATGCCCAGTCTCAACTGCCAACATGGCAGTCCTGGGGATCGAAACCCTGGCCCCCGTGCCTGCTTTCAGGTGCTTTAATCCACTGATCTGTTTGGCCAGCCCAGATTTCAAATTTGAACCCAGTGTGGGAAACTTAGCAAGACCTTGTCTCAAAATACAAGGTGCTGTCTATGTAGCTCAGAGGAAGAGTGGTCCTGAGTTTGATTCCTAGCACCAGAAACAATGACAAAGCAGCTGGGAAGGAGAAAGACAATGTGATGAAGTTAGAGATGTGTATGCATGAATAGAAGCACAGGTTGGAGCTGAGAGGCCCAATCACCCAGGACGGAGTCCTCACATCCTGGGAACTTGCCAGCACGTGGCAAATATTTCTTATGGCTTTTCTGCTGCCCTTACTGGTGAGAATCCTGTGATAGAACCTTGTGGAACATTTAGGAATTGTAGCCACAGCTGCCTGCTTGTCAGAGGAAGTGGAGATCCTTAAGTTCGTATTTCCCCCCTGTGATTTATAGTCTGGGGAGATGAGATCAGGGCTCATGTGTATTCCCTTCCTTCTCTGAGGGGGGTTCAGGTTTTAGGAGTAAATTGAATCATAAAACCAGAGGGCCTAATACAGGTAGACGGAGGTCATGGAGTCCAGTGGTCCTGTTCTCCCCCACTTCTATTTTTATTTTACATTTTGAAATAGGATTTCACTAAATTGTTCAGGTGAGCCTACCTTGAACTTTAAATCCTCTTATCTCAGTCTCCTGAATAGCTAGAATGATAGGCAGGTGCTTACCGCTGAGTACAACTTGATTCTTACTTTTTTTTTTTTTTTTTTTTTGGAACTGGGAATTGAACTCAGGCCCTTGCACTTGCCAGGGGAGCACTTATTCCACTGAGCCATCTCCCTGACCCTACATTTTGTTTAATAGCCTTCTTCTCTCTCTCTCTCTCTTTCTTTCTTTTTCTTCTTGGAGAAAGGGTCTTGCTATGCATTTCAGGCTGGCCTGGAGTTCACTTTGTAGCCCAGGCTGGCCTCAAACTCACAGTGATCCTCCTGCTTCAGCCAATCCCAAGTGCTGGAATTACAAGGGTCTGACTTCATGCATAGTTTAATAGCCTTTTATGCAAATGAAAAGTCCCGGTGAGTCCATGAAGGAAGGTACAGATAACAAAATGTCTGTGGCTGAGGTGGTGAGGGGTTTTATTCCAGCTTCTTGCATTTTCTAACTGGGCATCTTGGGTAAAGCTCAGGGAGGCGAGCAATGATTTAGACCTCCTAAAACACAAAAATAAATAAGTGGATTCTTGTAGGCCAAATGATAACCAGCTAGTAGAAGTCAAGAGCCGATACCTTGAATCCCATTTACATATGTAACTTCTCTTTTTTTTTTTATGTATGTGGTACAGGGTCTCAATATATAGCTCTGACTCGTAGAGTGATCCTCCTGTTTTCAGCCTCCCCAACACTGGGATTACAGGCATGCACCACCACGCCCAGACTTGGTTGCTGGTTCAATGTGCCAAGGGCATTTGGTGCTGGGTTTGAACCTCAGTCCCTGTGCTTGACTAAGCAGGCACTTAGTTTGCTGAAGGATCTCGCCGGCCCTATATATATAATTTTCAAAACATCAATTTATTGTTGAAAACTTTCCAAGCTTGGCTTTTGGGACTCTTGTTGGCTCCTGCCTTTTGACTGCTCCCTTTTCCATCTTCTCATTTTCTTCCTAAGTTTTGGATCTGTAGTGCTGAAGATCGAACACAGGGCCTTGCTAGAGCACATTGGGCAAGCGCTCTGCCACCCAGCTGTACCCTTTTCTTTACCCTGCCCCTCCCACTTGAAATGCCAGCACTGAGTCAGGGTTCTGACCTTGACAGGTTTCCTGTCTCACTCTGTCCCTTTGACAAGTATTTCCACTTGTCAAATTTATTTGCCACTGTTTGTGTCCTGTAAAGCAAGGACAGCACCACTGAGGAACTGACCAGAGAACTCCACATGGCATAAGAATGGCTCTGTCTATGTGAGGCACAGGGTAGGCGGTGGGCTGACGGAGGCAGGTGGATCCTTGGGAGGCTGTGTCAGTCAGTGCTTGCTAGAGAAACAGATTTAATACAAGGCATGCAATATATAACAATTGCAAGATTGCCTTACAGCGACCATCCACAGAGATGGACGTGGAAGAGTATAAAAGCTGTGTCTGTGTTCTGGGGATCTGAAAGGCCCAGCCCAAGGCCTGGAGCTCGCTGTAGTGTCCTGTGGAATCCACACCGCAGGACACTACACAGGACACAGGTTGGTGCAGAAGTCCGAAGGGCTGGTGCTTCTTCCTGCATCAAGAGCCAGGAGTCAACATCCAAAGTAAAGGTGAAGACCAGAGCTCCTCTGGAGAAACAGAAGCAACTCTTCCTTCTTGGTCTCCCCTATGTACCGTTCTGACTGCAATCCTTCCCAGGGTGCACCTATGTCACCCACAACTAGGCTGAGCCAATTTCATCAAGTGTTTCTTACTCAAATTAACACAATGAACCACACAATCAATCAACTGTCACAGAGAGCTTTGGGACATTTAAGGAGCACATGACCCAGGGTAGGTGCTCACTCCCAGGGCAGATTCCTGGCTCCTCACTTGATAGATACCTGTTGTGTGTGCAGTGCAGGCACAACAGGCCTGAGAGCATACTGAATGATACACATGTGGTCCCTATCTGCCTGAGGCTTATAATATGTTCTGAAGACAAATACTAAATAGCTACAGTCACATGATAAACAACAAAGCACACGAGTTACTGAACAGTTACCCTTGTGATCATTTTGCGCTGTGAGTTCTGGATACCCAAGTAGTGGGTTTAAAGAGACAGAAGTGCATTTCTTCCTCACATGAAAGGCCAGAGATGACAGCTGAGGGCTGGTGGGACTGTCACTCTCCACAAAGTCTCTCTTCACAAAGGCCTCTGTCATCACCATGACTCATGGAGGCCCTGATGGAAGAACTCCGGTGCATTTCTTACCTGACAGCCTTTCTGGAGCCTTCTGCGGCGTTGGGCTTCCCCTTAGTAGCCCATCTCCAGCAACACAGCACTGTGCTGGCCTGGAAGGTGGTACACTGTGTCTCAGATTTTCTCAACTAGGCCTCTTATTTCGAGCCAGAACACACAGGATGGGATATACAGGTCCAGGAGTGGGTTTTCTAAGGAGGCGAAGTCGGATTCCAGCTCGGGGGAAGATTTAAGGAGGACCCCGGCCTGCAGCCAGCAGTGGCCCCACCTGCTGGACTGATGGCCAGTGATGAGACCCCGCAGGGGCTGTGTGAAGGGAGGGATGGCTCCTCCCTGCCCATCTCCCTGCTAGGCCACTGTGTGTCCTGCTCTCAGACTGCGAAGGGGCTCATGGTCAAGAGAGAGAAAGGGGCGCGGAGGTTCCTGAGTTAGTAACGCAAGGTGAATTTCAGGAGAATGTCAGCAGAGTACTTTGAACCCACTGACCACCTACTGCGTCCCAGTCTTGTTTTGTAGCAACCTAGAATATGGGGGCTGCTGTCCTCATTTGAGAGTTTAAAAACACCACGCAAGAGGAAACACTGGTTCTACTCTTCATTCATCTAGAAAGCCCCCTCCTCTTGAAAGGCATATTAATGTTCCTAAATCTCATTTTTATCAAACTACTTCCTTCTCGAGGCCTTCCTGATGCTTGTGGGCTCCTGGGTCCTGTCGGTCTCTCTTCCTGCCCACGGCCTTCCTTCCCGTCCATGCTCCAGTCTCCAGTTTGCCGCGCAGTCTGCGGACCTGCTTTTTCTGTTAGCCCCCCACTATCCTCATCTTTTAAGACCCAGTGAGGGGTATTCCTTCTGCCACAAGTAGACACTCCTTCAAATCCAGGTCTCGATATTCGTGAGCTTGCCACGGTCACCAGATTGAACTGCAGATGTCCGTGGGAGGAGGCCGTGGAGGTTTCCCGGGTCGTAATCCCTGGAGGGCAGTGAAGAGCGGGCTCCGCCAACCTTCGGTGCAGGCTGGGGCGCACGACCCGCCTCCGGGCGCCAGGGGGCACAGTAGCAGCGGTGCACGGCTTCCCATGGGCCGCCCGCGTTCTGCGCTCCATGAAACCACAAGTTGTCCAGTGGATCCCTGTGTCCCCAGGCAGGGGTAGATTGTGTTTGCTCTTTAGCGCTCCCAGCAGCGGTTTTCCTGCTTGCGTACCCCGAGAAAGCCTGGCAGCGCGGGCCACACAGCTCGCTTGCTCCTAGGTCACCAGCCCGCTGGCGGCAGGGCCCGGTAGGCAGGGGCCTGATGTCCCTTCCAGCTTTGAGACGGATCCTTGGAACTCACCAGCTCCCACTGCCATGTGCAGGCTCAGTGCGTTTGTTTTGTTTTAATCCTTGCGGTGTGTGTGTGTATGCAGAACCTTAAGTGTCGGATGTTATTCAAAATGATTATTCAGCGCGCAGAAGCAGGTGCTCTGGGAGATCAGGCGCAGAGCCACCGTGGTTTCCTCTGTGAGCTTCTACTCTGCTTGAGGAAATGTGCCATGCATGTGAAAAAGAAAATCAAAAACAATACGGGCCCGGCCTGATAGCTCAGAGGACTAAAGCACCTGCTTAGGCAGAGCCCAGAGGCCAGACCCGGGTTCGATCCCTGACTTACTGTGCTAGCCTTGCCCGTGGGGCACGCTGAGATGGCAATTGAGCCTGCGCGTGGTGGTACGCACCTATAATCTCAGCACTTGCGAGGCTGAAAACAAGAATTACTACGAGTCCAATCCATGTAGTAAGACCCTGTACTAAATACAGGAAAAAAAAAAAAAAAAAAGACAATACATCTAAGGACAGAGGGAGTTGTGAGACAGAGCTGTGGGAGCTCCCAGCATAAGGCGTGGCTTGGGAAGAGCCATAGAGAGCTGAGGTGCAAATCAGACAGGCAAGAGGCCCGGGAGGATTTCTAATCTGGAGACTGTTTGCCCACTTCTTGGCCAGTGATGGCCACGCCCTTGACTTTTAGGATATGGGTGAAATGCAACAAAGAAGAAAAACAAGAGAAGAAGAATGGGAGAAGGGGACACAGCTTTTTCCACTAGGTTGTGTGAAAGAATTTCACAGAGTTCCCTTTTCAACTTTTGAGTACCACTCATTCCTTTTGCAGCAAGAGTGGCTCTTGATCACAGAAGATACTTGTGGGTATGGGTACTTTTGCTTTCTCCAGGAGGGGGTTGCGCTCATCACCATATTTTCCAAGGAGTCAGAGATCCGAAAAAGGGTAAAAACTGTTGTTTAGAGCTTCTATGGGCTTCTGTTTATCTTTTCCTTGAATGTTTTGACGTTGCATCTGCTGAGGCCAGACTTCCTCCGGGTGCCATGACCTTGATGGAGCTCATCTCTTTCTCTCAGGGCTTCCTCGGCCCCACCACTTAGGCCCAGCTGGAGAGGAGCTTCCACTTCCTACTTTCACTCTTCTGGTGGATCCCTTCTTAGCCACATATGTGTTCCCGCCAACCTGCCCCAAATCTTGTTCAGACCTTGCTGGATCTATGCAGAGTGTGTGTCTGTGCACGGCACCACACACCACGGGGTCTTGGGTTGCTCCTTCATCAGGCGCCAGGGTCTCCACTGGGCTTCTGCACCCACCTTTTTTTTTTTTTTAACCAATTTAATTTTTTTTTTGGTAGAACCAGGGATTGAACTCAGGCCCTTATACTTGCCAGGGAAGCACTTATTCCACTGAGCCATCTCCCAGCCCCTTCTTTCTTTCTTTCTTTCTTTCTTTCTTTCTTTCTTTCTTTCTTTCTTTCTTTCTTTCTTTCTTTCCTTCTTTCTTTCTGGAATCGGGGATTGAACTTGCCAGGGAAAAGCTTATTCCACTGAGCCATCTCCCTGCCCCCCCTAATTTTTCTTTAGATTGGCAACCATTGTCAGATGAAAATGATTCCCATCTCAGAAAATTTTGGTCATACTCAAAAGTATATACTTCCTTTGAAAGCTCTTAGTCATTTTACATTTATAGCACTCTTTCTTAGTATTAGCCAACAGAGACAGCTGTGTCATTTTGTGGCTGAGCCCTGCTAGTTGATGTGGGGGCAGGGAGTTGAGGGATCCGGATCTCAGCTTTACTTGTGATGAGACTTTGATTTTAGACTCTGAAAACCTGAAACCACACACCTGACTGTACTGGTCTCAACTTCTTGCCACTGGGAGTATCAAAGGAGGTCAAATAGTGGGTTCCCTGGCTGTCCCCCCTTTCCATCCCATTCCCATCCATGCTTTGCTCATCAACTCAGCCCCTCTGTGTCCTACATGTTAAGGAATAAAGGTAAAAACCAAAGATCAGCCAAAAACATCCTTGGTTGCCTGGGGAGTGAATCTTGTGTACTTAGTTTCATAGTCATTTTCTTAATGAATTTTATTGCTGTGCTCATTTTGAACTAGAACTCTCTTTTCTTTTCCTTTTTTCTTGTAGTGCTGGGGATGGAACCAAGGGCCTAGGGCAACTAGGGCATCATGCACTCTGCCACCAAATTACATCCTCAGTTCCTAAATTAGATTTTGCTCTTTGTGGCATTACACCAACATCTAGCGTCTTGCAGTGGTGACTGGCATTTTAGTTCCTTACAGTGCTAAGGAGCTTTGGGTCTTATAAAATTGAATAGAATCAGGTCTGACAAGTCTGACCTGTATGTATTGTGCATAAATAAAATAATTTATAAAATAAGTAGAGACAAATGCTGTAAGGTAGAGAATAATGAAAAGGCAAGGACACTTTGAGTCTGAAGGGTTATCTCCATCTGGGAGATCAGAACGACCTCTTCAGGGGAGGATAAGCTACATTTAAGCCACACTCTGGAGGGACAACAGTGACTCAGACCCATTCATAGAAACAAGTGTGTAGTTTCAGGGGCCCTGAAACTTGCTGTGGAATGCTTGCCTTGCAGGCACAAGATCCCAAGTTTTAGTCCCAGAACTATAAACAAAGGAAAGAAAACACAACTATATGGGTGTAGTGGGTCATAACTTCCCAGCACATAGGAAAGCTGAGGCAGGAGGAGCGCAGGCTGCGGACAAATTTCTCAACTTCTCTGAGGCCACAGCTTTCTTCTCTATAAAATAGGGGTAATGGTGGCACTGACATAATTTGGACGTGTCAGTATCAGATGGGTCAATATGTAGAAAGCTTTGGAAATAGGGCAACCTAGGGCATCATGCACTCTGCCATAGGCCCTTGGTTCCATCCCCAGCACTACAAGAAAAAAGGAAAAGAAAATAGATTCTGTACCTTGCTGTTTGGGGAAAGGGCATTCTAGATAGAGGGAACAGCTGTAGCAAAAGAGGGACAATGAAAGAGTTATTACTCTTGGGGAAAATGAAGATGAAATAGAAGTATCTGGAAAGTGGCTGTAAAGAGCGCTTGTGCGCACTGAGGTGCGGATGTCCACTGCTGCAAGCTCCCTTTGTGCTAACCCGTTCCTGGTGCCTCATGTGCACCCTTCATTTATGCTGCCCAGAGACTCCTTCTGAGGTAGGTGTGACTATTCCCATTTGACGAATGAGGAAACTGAGGCACGTAAAGGTTAAGTAACCTGATGAGGGCTCTGCTTGCTTTTGATGAGGGCGCCTACACCTTTTCCACTCTAACCCATAACCTTTCGCTTCTTCTGGATGCCTCTACAGACCTCTCCTCTCAGTGTTCAACAAAGGAAAATTAAAGCTAGAAGTTGAGTTTATCATGGGAAACCACTTCCTCATTCTGGCCTTCAGGTTCCTTTTGAGATAGAAGAGTGAACAGTACTCCAGAAGTCCTTCCCAGCAGCGAGGAGCTGGGTCTCTATTCCTCACCTTCAGAGCTTACAAGTGGGGAGCAAAACTCCTAGGTCACCTGGTACAAACCTGCCTGCAGGCTAAACAGCAGCAGCAATGTCAACTTGTCCATCTCATAATAAATCTAGCACAGAATTAAAAGAATGATTTAATGTTAGGGAGTAATGAGACTGGGATGAGTTAGAGATTCTTCCTACAGACTAGGAATCTACAAACCTTGAAGGAAATAAGGAATTAGGGGGCACTCCCCTGGTGACCCCATCCCTCTGGTCTTTCACTGCAGCATCTTTTTTTTTTTTTTTTTGTCTTTTTGAGGCAGGGTTTCACTATGCAGTTCAGGCTGGCCTTAAGCTCATTTTGTAGCTCAGGCTGGTCTCGAACTCACAACAATCCTCCTGCCTCAGCCTCCCAAGTGCTGGGATTACAGGCTTGCGCTACCATGCCCGGCTACACTGCAGCATCTTGTTGGATGGCTCATGGGCTGTGTTGGGAGCATGGATGAGATGGAGCAGGAAGAGGATGCTCAAGCAGAGGGGTGTGGCCTGGAGTCACTTGTGGGTTAAAGTTTGCCTCTCAAGTGTATGTGTTACTAAATTTCTTTCTTTTTTTTTTTCTGGGAGGTGGAGCATAGATTATTTGGATTTGGTAAGAACAGTCTTGCTTATAAAATAATGTTGAGATTTTAAATTTGCTTCTATGCTTGTCTTGATGAAAACAATTCAGTTAAAGTTGCCACAGATAAATAGGGTTTGGATTTCAATCCCTGTGATGTCCATTCCTACTCTTTCACTTTTTTTTTTTTTTTTTTTTGGCGGAACCGGGGATTGAACGCAGATCCTTGTGCTTGCCAGGGAAGCACTTATTCTACTGAGCCATCTCCCCGGCCGGGTTCGGACTTTTATCATGTACTTCTCCCACTTTTTTGTTACAGTTTTTGGGGGACTTTGAGAGCTCTGTCTTTACCACAGGACTCCCTGGTCATGCTGCAGAGCCCTACCTGTCACTTTTTTGTATTCTTTTATTATTATTGTTATTATTATTATTATTTTATTATTTTGCGGAACCGGGAATTGAACTCAGGCCCTTGCACTTGCCAGGGAAGTGCTTATTTCACTGAGCCATCTCCCTGGCCCCTATTATTATTTTTAATATATTTGGTACAGGGTCTCACTATGTTGCTCAGATTCTTAGTGATCCTTCTGTTTTCAGCCTCTCCAGCACTGGGACTACAAGTGTGCAATCCCTGGTCTCGGTTGGCAGATCACCATAGCTGGGGGCAGGGCCTGTGTGGCCTGTGGTGCCAGAGATCAAACCCCTGTCCCTGTGCTTTCCTAAGCAGGTGCTTAGTCCACTGAGCTATATGAGTCACTTTTTTGGGAAGTAAGGATGGAAAGTCTCTGGAAATGGTGTGGCTATAGTGAGTGTTTGGGCTCTGAGGCCGGAACGCTGGGCTTTGAAGCTGAGAACTTCAGTTTATTGGTAAGTCGTCTGGGCAAGTAACTCTGTCTTCATGCTCATTGTTCCTGTCTGTGAAGTGAGGCTAAAAGCAACACACAGCTCAGTAAGGGTGTGGTGAGAACTGCATACGGTCACACACAGCAAGTGTCTAGCAGAGCTAGCATGCACTAAGCCCTCAGTAAATGCTAGCCATGAAATTGTCATCATTTTGCTGATCGTATCATAAATCTTGTTTAGTGCATTGTTTAGTTGAATTGTAAAATAGATAAGAAACATGTGTTCATTTTATAACCTTTGCAAGGGAAAGCACTGGAAAACAGGGATGGTCCCAGGCTTAAGGTCTTTTCTTTTCTTTTTCTTTTTTTTTTTTTTGCAAAACCAGGGATTGAACGCAGTCCCTTGTAATTGCCAGGGAAGTGCTTATTCCACTGAGCCATCTCCCCAGCCCCAGGCTTAAAGCCTTACAACATACAGAATCCTCTGAGCATACAGGGAACAGATGTAAGAACTTACAGCTCGTGTGGAAGGACCCAAGACACTGAGTGAGGGAGTCAGAGGAAAGGCTATTGAGAGTAGCTGTCTAGGGCCAGAGGACACAGTCCTGGGACTGTCACAGAAGTCTGAGAGCCTGAGAGGAGGAGAAGAGTAGAGCGAGAGAGTGGAGAGGAGGAAGAGGAAGGCAGGAGGGCCAGAGGGGCAGGGGTATTTTTCCTGTCAGGGGCCATGGTGTGAGGATGCTGGACAGACTCTCTTCTGTTCCTGCCCCATGGATTCCAGGCCAGGGCTGAGCACTGTAGATCTTACTAGGGCAGACCATTTAGGGCCATGGGGAAGTGAGGCATCTGCTGAGTAAAGCTCGAAGTCATCTTGTCCTTTGTCACCTTCCAGGGAGGGGCTGAGTGTGAAGGGCCGCCTGCATGGCCCAGACCTGCTTCTAAGGCCTGGCTTTTCCCGGGACTTTATCAGGATCAGCCAGGCACCGCTGCTAGCTTCTTATAATAGCAAAGACAGGAAGTGGTTAAGACCTGGAAATAGAACAGCCCTTGAACATGCGGGGGTAGGGCAGACACAGCCCTGGGTGCCTTCTTGGGCTAGTGGCCCAGAATTCCTGGACCTGCCTTGAGCTTCACATATACTCAAAGTAACTTCTCTATGGATGTCTCAACTTTATTTCAGAATATAGGAAATTGAAGTGTTTTATCTCAATACGAATTTTTCCCATTCAGTCAGCTGACTTGAATATGTGGAAATGTGGTTTCTGCCCACAGCTGATTTGTTCCAAGGCAGAGTGGCATGGTGGAGGGGCACGAAAGAAGAGGCTCATTTTATTGCATGGCAGGCAAAACACAGAAGTCAGGGTCAAGGGAGGAGGGAAGGAGGGAAGGCCACGCCCCCAGGCCCACCGCATCCAATCAGGCTGCACTTTCCAAATCACACCTAGCTGTCATCTCACCTAATCCACTGATGAGCATCACGCTTCTGTGAGCCAGTTACTTCCTCAGAGCCCCACGTGGGTGCAGATGACACTTGAGGGTTGGGGGCACAGTTTGATATAAACTATAACAGTCCTTACAGAAGGACGAGGAAAAAGAGGCTTGCAGAAGTTAAGCGGCTCTCAGGGCCACTCAGTTCACCTGTGGTAGAGAGAAGATTTCAAATTCGGGCACCTTCCACCAGTCTATTTATTATTATTTACACTTTTTATTAGCACATATTTACAGTGCGCAATGACTTCCTTTATTGTGGGAAGTTAGTACATGTACATGATATATCTTCATTCTTTTTTCTATCTTCTTCTCCCCTCTTTCCCCATCTCTCCATCTTTCAGTTCCTTTCCTTTTTGTAAAAGATCTATCTCCCTGTTTCCTATTAATCTTTTCTTTTAGTCTTCATTTATACTTTGAGCATAAAGGCCAAGAAAGAATCACATGATTATCTGAATAAAGAAGAAGCATCTGACAAAGCCTAACACTCACTCATGATAAAAAAAAAAATCTTATAGAAAATTATAACAGATGGCCTTTATCTCACTCTGATAAAAGCCACCTATGACAAACCAACAGCCAACATCATACTAAGTGGCCAAAACCTGAAAGCTTTCACTCTAAAACCGGGAACATCCTGTAAGAATCACCAGACTTCCTGGTCCTCTACTTTTGATGACTCGGTCATCTCTACCTGTGGGTGTTCACGTTTTAAAAACCTACACAGCATGCCTAATGCAGCCTCAAGCTTTTATGCAGCACCACCAACAATTGCTGTAAAAGATGGTCAGGGAAACAGAGAGCATGGCTCCCTAAAAGCTATAGATGGCAAAAGTATGAATAACACATACTCTGTGAAAGAAACAAACTCTAAATCAGTGATAGATGCAGCAAGTTGCACAGTTACAGTTCATCAGACAGTGGATGCTAGCACAGATTTTAGGGCTTGATTCACAACCAGCAGAGCAATAAATGCAAGACCTACTGTAGTATTTACATCAAGCAACACAGACATCATGATGGTGAATAAAAAATGGCCGAGCAAATGGCAAAGTGAAAAGCACAGTATGGCTTGTAACACTAATTGGCCATATGGTCATGATTGTGCAAATGGATCAGTGGCTGCCACGAAAGGATCAGGAAAATCACTCTCTAATGACAGTAATGATGGAAATTTCCAAACTAAGGTTTTCCTGGAATTTAAAACATGTGATAACACAGACTTAAAGAAATGTCTTGAAAAAGGCTTTCAACTTTCTGAAGAGATGATGAAGGATCTACCATCAAAGTGCTGTAATAGAATAGTTCAGAAAGCTATAGAAACAGAGTTACACCTTTTAAGTATTTGCTATCAGAGGTGCCATCGTCAATGTTGTGATATTTACAAATTTGTCACAGAAAATAAAGGATTAAACAGGAATTTACCGAATAACTCTGCGAAGAAGGAATTAGAATCAACACTGCTGTCTATTTTAGAAGACTAAAATGTTAAATATATGAATCTAAATAAAAAAAAATACTCGAGGGCATACCATTGGAAGAGCTCCCCCCACTGTTAATAGAATCAAAATTATTAACTACCTTCTCTACTTTGGTTTCCATGCAAGAAGACTCACATGCCTTTTCAGGAGCAGTTTCTGACGTAGGTAATCAAACTGCATCTGATGATGAGGTCTCTCCAAGGCGAAAAAAGACACACTCTCAAATGTCTTTATTATCTGACAATAGTTATCCTAAACTAAAAACATCACTAGAAGAAGATGGTTTCAAAAATGGTGGTATCAATGTAGACTTTAGTCAACTAAAACTTGATGATAAAGAGTGCAGAAATGATCATGAAATCAGCGAGGACTGGTTTTATGCTGAAGATAACATGACAGGAGTTGACTCCTCCGGAATAGAAGAAAATCAAATAGATTATGATAGACAGAACCCAAAGTATGGAGCAGCACAAATGAAGAATATTCCCTTACAAAGAGATAAAGGGTTTTTGGTACATGATAGTGGTCTCTGCCCTTCAGTATCTGAGGCTGACTTGAGATCTTACTTCCAGAAATATCAAGTTTCTGAAATCTCAGTTCATGATTCTTCTGCTACTTACAGATATGCATCTCTTGCTTTCAAGAAAAACCATGATGCAAAGATGGCTGTAGAAGAAATGAATGGAATAGAAATTAATGGAAAATCAGTAAATGTGAGGCTTGTTAAAACTCATGGAGAGTATATGTCACCACTTGCCTCAAAAAAAGGTTCAAACAATTTGGAGAAAAGTACAAACAAGGGCCGGTGGTATAGCTCAGTGGACTAAGCACTTGCTTAGGTAAGCGCAGCAGCCAGGGTTTGATCCCTGCTTCTGCTAGCCACGCCGGTCCCGCCTTTGGGTGCGCTGAGCTGGAGACAGAGATCGGGTGTGTGGTGCACGCCTGTAATCCCAGCACTGGTGAGGCAGAAAGCAGGAGGATCACTATGAATGTGGGCTGCATAGTGAGACCCTGCGTACAAAAAAAACAAAACAAAACAAAACAAAAAAAACTTTTAGCCAGGCATGGTGGCGTACTCGGGAGGCTGAGGCAGGAGGATTGTTATGAGTTCGAGACCAGCCTGAGCTACAAAGTGAGTTTAAGGCCAGCCTGAACTGCATAGTGAGACCCTGTCTCAAAAAGACAAAAAAAGAAAAGTACAAACAAAGAAATCAACCCAGCCTCCTTTGTTTTTGTATTGTCCAGAACTAGGCTGAGGCAGATGATGTCTGAGCAAGACAGTAAGCTTTCATCTTTGGACCAGGATGCCAAGAAGAATTGTAAACAGATTGAACCTGCTCAGTTTCCACCAAAAATGCCTATTCAGTTTATACCTCCAAATACATTGAACCTTAGTAGCTTTACCAAGATCATAAAGAAGCTGGATGAACTGCATCCAGAAGTCAACAGAGACTGTATCATAGATGCTCTTCAGCAAGTGAGAATGAATCATAAAGGTTTTCTTAATGGCTTATCTATTAGTACTATTGTGGAAATGACTTCATCTGTTCTGAAAAATTCTGTTCCCCTTAGGAATAAACAAAACAAAGAGGGGCCCTTGGAGAATGTGAGTGCCCATCTGCAGCAAAGGTTCTACAGTCCAGAAGAAAAAGTTGTGGTAAAGCAAGATTGATACAATTTTATATCTATAAGAAGACTTAGCTGTTAAACACTGCTTTATAGCTCTCCTTTCTTTTTTTTTTTTTTTTGGTGGAACCAGGGATTGAACTCAGGCCCTTGCGCTTGCCAGAGAAGCACTTATTCCACTGAGCCATCTCCCCGGCCCCATGTAGCTCTCCTAAACCAGGCAGTACATGTGTGATGTTAATATAGCTATATAAAAATTAAAATATAATTTTATGGGTTTGTAAGTTTTATTTTGAATTTGTTTAAGGACTTCAAAGAGCATATTTTGAATCAGAAAAAAATTGTCATGTCTATGTAAAAAAATCCTTTGTTAAATTTTAAAAATTATTTCCCAGGAGGTCTGTTGTTCCTATTTCAAAGTTTGGATTTTATGCATTAGAAAAAAAAACAAACAAAAACTGGGAACAAGATGATGATATTCACTATTTCCGCTCCTATTCAGTATAGCTCTAGAAACATTTACCAGAGCAATTAGGCAAGGGAAAGAAATAAGGAGTAAAGAAATAAGGATAGGAAAGGAAGAAGTTATCACTTACAGATGAGATGATATGCTATACAAAAAACCCTAAAAACTATACAAAAAGGTTTCTAGATTTTTCTGTAACCAAAATTCAGTAACATGGCTGGATACAAAGTGAACACTCAAAAATTAACATTGCTGCAAAAATTAACAAACTCACCAACAGAAATTAGAAAAATCACACATGTTTTTCTTTCTATTAATTTTATTGAGAAACAAATAGGAATGAGACAGTTTCAAAAACAATTAGTAGGACAGTTTCAGTAATTAATACACTGCATTAGAACCACACATTTGTAACAGCATAAGAAAAACTACTTAGAAATCAATTGAAAAAGGGAAGTAGATGTTACATTGAAGACTATAGTGTTCTGGGAAAGGAAATTGGAGAGGATATCAGAAAATTGAAAGACAGTCCTTGTTCTTGAGTAGAAAGAACAACTATAGTGAAAAATGGCCATACTTCCCAAATTTTTATACAGATAAAAATACTGATATCATACCTCATAGAACTTTTTTTTTGTACTTAGTACAGTATTTACAGTCTCACTACACAGATCAAACTTGTAGTGATCCTCCCGTTTTTCAGCCTACTTAACACTGGGATTACAGCTGCATACCACCATGCCCAGTCTCAGTTCTCACCTCAGTGCGTCCTGGGGGCCGGCTGGCACAGGATGCCAGGGATTGATCCCTGGTCCTTGTGTTTGCCTAAGCAGTGCTTTAATCTGCTGAGCTATCTGGCTGACCCTATCTCACAGAATTAGAGAAAACAATACTAAAACGTATTTGTAATCAGAGGAAAGATAGAAAAAAGAATTCCTGGGCAAGAAAGGCAAGGCAGGGGTATCACAATTCCTGACTTTACATCATATTAGAAAGCTACAGTGATAGAAACAGTGTGGTAGTAGCAAAATGAACAAATAAAATAAAAAATAGGTCTGAGGATCAGTGGAACAGATTAGAAGATGCAGAAACAACTCCAAACATATTTAGCCACCTTATCTTCAGCAAAGGAGTGAAACACCCTTCCTGGAAGAAAGATAACTTTTTTAGGAAATGATGCTAGAAAAACTAGCTTTCTATATGTCAAAATTAAAAATTAGATTCATGTCTCTCTCCATGCACTAAACTAAAATTGAAGGGGATCAAAGATCTAAATATCAACACAGAAGGACTAAATCTGTGGAAGGTAGAATAAGTAGAACTCTTGAAGACACAGGTTTAGCCAAAGACTTTATGAGCAAAATCCAGAACACAAGGGAAATATTATAAAAAGTCAACAAATGGGATGTCATCTCATTAAAAAGCACTTGCACAGAAAAAGAAATTATTAACAGGAGGAAGAAATATCCCACTGAGTGAGAAAAAATTTGCCAGGTGTTCCTCAGATAAGGGACTAATATCTAGAGTATATAAGAACTCAAAAAAGTCTCCCAAATTAAAAAAAAAAAGGGCATCTGAAATGAATAGATGCTGCTCAGATGAAGAGATACAAATTGCAAATAAATATATGAAAAAATTTTCAGCACCATTGGTCATTTGAGAAATGCAAATTAAAACAATGCTATGATTCCGTCTCACTCCAAAAAATATGGCAAATATCAAGAAATCAATCATTATCAGATTATGGCAGGGCTCTGGGGAAAAAAGAACCTTTCTGCACAGTTGGTAAGAATACAGACTGATAAAACCACTACAGAAAACAGTGTAGAGATTCCTCAAAAAACTGAACCTAGAGATTCCACCTGACCCAGATACCAGACTTTTTGGTATCTTCCGGAAAGAATTAAAAACATCCTACCACAGTGATGCTTTCACATCCATGTTTAGCAGCATAATTTGTAATAGCTAAATTTTGGAAACAACCCAAATGCTTCATCAACTGATGAATGGGTAAAGATGATTTTTTAAAAATAGAATGGAGTAATATTCAGCCATAAAGAAGGACAAACTTGAGGCACTTATAGATTAATTGATGGACCTTGATATCATACTGTGAAGTGAAATAAATTGAACACAGATGTGTAAGTATTGCATCATTTTTCTGGTGTGAGAAACTGAAAGTGTAAATGAGTACCAAAATGTATACTAGATACTATGAAACAGGAAGAAAGTGTTCAGTTGGTAAGGAGAAGTGGGGGGAGGGGAGAGGAAGATAAAGAAAAAAGAGAGGAAAGAAGGAAAAATGGAAACAAAGCTGTTTTAAATGAGGAAAGGAAGAGAGACTGAAGGGAGAAGAGAGCAGAAAAAAAGAGGAATTGAGATAAGTTGTGTACAGATTTAGAGTCCCTGTGATGAAAATTATCATTATGTACATTTAAAGTATACATATATAGGGGCCTGGGAGATGGCTCAGTGGAATAAGTGCTTCCCTGGCAAGCGTAAGGGTCTGAGTTCAATCCCTGGTTCTGCAAAAAAAAAAAAAAGAAGAAAGAAAAAAGAAAAAAGTATACATATAAACTTAACAAAAAGTATAGTATTAACTAATTATTAAAGATTAATAAAGCTTAATGTTAATACTGGAAAGGTGGAGTGAGTGGGCATCAAGAGAATGTAATAAATAAAATTAAAAAAATAAAGAAAAGGAAGATGAGAAAGAAAATATAAGTGAGATCAATGGCTTTCTTAAGTGAAAGAAAATTATAGAATTAGATAAAAATAACTGAAAAGAATAAACAAGAAAAAATATTAACAAAAAGAAAGAATAACTCCCAATCCCCAAAACCTATGAAGAAAAAAAGAAAGAAAATAGAAATGTGTCCTCCCAAGATTTCCTCTGTGCTTTGGAATGAGCGATTTCTTTCTAGGGCCTGCAGTGTTGGAATCCACCACAGATGAGGGAGGTATAGTGAGGCTCTGCAAAGTATTGTTTCTGTTTTCATGTGGATGTTGAATTTTGCCCTTCCCTTTTCAATGATGGTCACACTAAGGCTATACGCACTTTGGCAGCCACAGTCTTTTGTGTACCCAAGGCAAGTCTCCAACCTGTGCACCTGTGAGATACCCTACCTGTCCCGGAAACCCCTCTGTCTGTGTACCCCAGACTGTGGCAACCATCCAAGTGGGGGCACGTCCCTGCTCATATTGATAGGTGTGGACTTCCTGCAGAGCATTGAGTGCTGTGCCTAATGAAGGCATGGGGCAGGGGTTCAAGCAGACTGCTGGACTTAAAGCCAGTAATTGGGACCCAGCCCATATGAAAGCCATATTAGACTGTCCTAGCTTCTCAGCACAGGGGCTGGGCCCCTTCGTACCCTTCCCACCCTGAGTTTAAACTTCTCTCGTAGTCCTACAACTGGCTTGCGCTCTCTTTTACTCTCTCTGTGGCCACCTCCCACCAGTCACTGTGGTGTGGCTGCACCAGAAACCCTAAAGTGTAGTTGTTCTGTGGTTCAGTCTCAAAACAGTTAGCTTTTTTCCAACACAGCTCTTTCCTGTGCTGAGTTTCTTTTCTAATTCTACTCTGCCACGTGGAAGGGGTTGCTTTTGGAGTAGAACCCCACATCATTTTTTTTTGTCTTTTTGAGACACCCCACATCATTTTTTGCAGTTTACAATAGCCACAGACTTGCTGGGTGTGGTGGTACATGACTATAATCCCAGCACTTGTGAGGCTGAGGCAGGAGGATTGCCATGAGTTTGAGGCCAGTCTGATATACATATTTGGTTTAAAACTATATTTAACTATCTTGTGAGACGTTGTCTCAAAAATCAAAACAAAATAAACCACACTGTGGGCTTTTCCTGGGGCCAGAGCTGCTTTCACAGCCTGCTGTTCTGTCTGCATATGCTGGCTCTTTCCAGGCTTAAACTTTGCACATGCAGAGACAAGTTCCCTTCCTGTCACTGGCGTCAGCTTTCCATGCCGCTTTAGTCCTTTTTCTGCATTGTGGTCTGATTTCCATCTTCTCTGTAGTCTATAGTTTTCCTGTTAATCCCTTCTGATTTTTTTCACAGTTCTGAATTTTAATAAAGTCATGTATGAAACAATAATTCAATTTTCCTCTGATTATAATATCTGAAATAAAATATTCTCAAATAATTAACTTTTGTTAGCGTATTTGCCAACTAAACTGTATACCATTTTATTAATGTTTCAGAAATGTGATAACATTTTTAGCCTACAACTGTTTTGAGACATTTGAAATCTATAAAATGGCTAACATTTTCTGTTCTAAAAAACCTAACATTTAAAGTCATCACTCAGGGCCGGCCAAATGGCTCAGCAGATTAAAGCACCTGCAAGCAGGTGCAGGGGCTAGGGGCTCGATCCTCCAGCCTGCCATGTCAGCCCCGCCCCTGTGGCATGCTGAGATGGCAATTGAGACTGGGCGTGGTGGTATGCCTGTAATCCTAGCACTTGGGAGGCTATAAACAGGTGAATCACTAAGAGTCTGATCTAGTAGTGAGACCCTGAATACCCTATAGACTCTTCCCTAAAAATACAAGAAAATAAACAAAAATGAAGTTATCATTCAGAACGTCCTGCATACCACAATGACATACACCTAGGGCCAGCATAAAAGAAAAACAAGGTATTCATTAACCAACAACAATAATTTAATGGCACATACACATAATGGGCTATCCAGTGAAGTTGCATGAAGCAGTATCCACTTGTAAGGCATTATGCAATATGAATCTCACTACACAGTAATTTTAGTAGAAGCAAATGAGATATCAGCTGCCGACATTTCAAATGATTGTGAATCTAACTTAGGCTGTCCAGGAAATTACATACAATTTGATCTGGAGGGCTAACATGCCTTCACTGTGTGACTGGTAGACCACACAGATGATTAGAATATTGATAGTTATGATGTGCTCCAACATTACATGAATTCTTCACAAAAGGACTTGCACACTCAAGAATAAACTTTTTTTTTTAAATGCAAAAAGTGTAGCTAGCAAGAATAATATTGTGGCTTAGAAACCACTTTTCTAAATAGATTTCCATACAAAATAACTTCAGATATAATTTTCATATTCTTGTATGTGAAAACTGCAGCACCACAAAGATTGAGCCACATGGTGTAAATTAAACATTAGGATAATCATGGAACAGGCAAGCAAAATATTCAAAAGGCTCCATCATGGCTGTACATCATGATTCTGACAGGGAATTGCACGCTGTTAGATAGCACAAATACCTTATGTGGATAGTGCAGTAGCAGAGTGGCACTGGTTTTCTTTTAACAGAAACACCATGAATGCAACTTAACAATTTAGAAACAGACAATGGCCTTATTTGCATGCTGAAAATCTGACTGTGGCCTTCTACTCCATACACCATTCACTGTGCAATCTGTCGAAGAGCAAGCAAACAGTGCAGGATTCACTTCAGTGAAATCTAGGCCCCTTGGTCTAACCGAAGTCAATTCTTGTCAATACTGCAGTACCAGAGGGTATGGGTTTTCTCCTCTTAGTCACTATCTTGTCAGATAGATGAATTCCATAGTATGATTTTTTTCTCTAATTTCACCATTGCATAGTATGTCCAACTCATAAGAACTTGGAAGTTTTAATTTTAAACTTAGAAAGTTTTTAATAGTTCCCAGTTACCCTTGTAGAATATGGAATGAATTTCTTCAGTAGGCCCTTGACTACATTGTTTCTTGATTGTCCATTATTTCATAAACAATCTAGGCAGATAGCATTTGTGGGTCACTTCTATGATAGTCTTTATCATTCCTGATTTTCATCATCTTCTTCATCTGCTTTAGGTTTGTCAACTTTCACAGTATCATCTTGTCCACTTTCATGAACCTTATTTGTCTTACAAAACTCAGATTCACGCTCAAATTCTTGCTCTTATAGTCCAGAAATGAGCTTAAGTATAATTTCCTCCAGTGTATTATCCAACCTCAGCATTTCTAAAGGATTTGTCTCGTGAACTTGGTTTCCACTCCTGGGACAATCATTACTGTCTTCAAAGCACTGAACAATACAAGCCTACAGAAGGTATGGAGACACTCTGTCACAGTAGTTGTCTTGATCAGATATCCTTTGCAAATGTAGCAGGTAATGTAAGGATTAAAATCTTCACCAAGTGTTTCCTTTGGGTAGCCATTCGCAGTTAGCTGGCTTTAGTAGTTCCGGCAAAGTAAGCAGATGCAAAGTCTGATCCTAGGAGCTGGTGAAACAGGTCCCAGCAGGATATTTGGAGACATGGGAGCTAACATCCAGCTTTACCATGAGATTGCTGATCATCACTCCTTTTGGTGGTTCTGCTTTCCCATATCTTTCTCGAAGAGGCCACGATCTGGGCAGGCTATGCAGGGTGCACAGTATGCGAGTGAGCGCCTCCCTCCTGAATGCCCTGCGTGGGCTAGCGCTTCTTCTGCCCCCCTGACCGACTACCAGGGCTGCTTTTGCCTAAGGTACATTCTACTGCTTGTGTCCTCTGAGGAGGAACTAGCCACCACTGCAGAGGTTGGGGCTGGAGGATAATAGGCGAGATTACAAGGAAAAAAAGACAGCTGAGATGTTCTGAAAGATAAGTGTAATTTTTCAAGTGGAAAAAGGAAGTGCAGTCAGACAGAAAGGCATAGAGTGGCTGGCAGTGAAAATACCTTCTTGGGCTAAGATGAGAGGTGGGTCAGAGCCACTATCACGACACAGCTGGGACCGCCTTGTCTTTCACCACTAGAGCTACTGGTTCTCGTGCTAGCTGAGCTGACAACCCTAGCACTATTTTATTCCTTTTGGCTTCCAGAGGTTTTTGGTTTGGGAGAGACCCAGGGACCAAGAGAAAGAACTGGGAGAAGGGAAGGTGGGGAGGCTGGGCAGGCAGCCTTTGAGGAAAGCAGGACGAAGCCCCAAAGCCTGGGGTTTGAGTTTGGCTGCGATACAGTGATTGTGCTCTAAAATGTTTATACAGCGCCTGTTATTGGCAAGGATGTATTTATAGGGCGACCGTTCAGGATCCCACGCTTGAGACGTGATCCGTCTTCAACAGGCTTAAAGTCAACGGGAAACCAAACCCATGGGAAAACGTCAGTGACCGATAGGGACCAAGCGGGCGCAAAGCAGGCCTCGAACGGCAGTTTGTCAGAGTCCCAGCAGGGATGAACAAGGCTTGGGAAACTCTGACGGTGCACAGGCGCCCGCGGGGGGCCCGGGGGCGGCCCTGGATGGAGGCAGAAGGCCGGCCCGGAGCCCGGGCCCCGGACGCGCGCGGCCCCGCGGGGCTGCCTCGCCCCAAGCCCGGGGGAGCGCCGGGGTCGCCGTGGGCGGGAGCAGCCGCGGTTCCGCCGGCCTCTCCCGCGCGGGGCCCGAGAAGCGCCCGGAGGAAGCCAGCATCCGCCCGCCCCCGCGTCCCACCCCCCGGCCCGCCCCCCGCGGCCCGCCCCTCGCGCCCTCCCTCGCCTCCCGTAGCCAAAAAAGCGGGGCGCTGCGGGGCGCGAGGCGCGGCGGCCGGCGCGATGCGGGAGCGGCTCTGGGCCGTGGTGCTGGCGCTGGGGGCGCTGGCGGGCGTCTGCGCCGGAGGTGAGCGGGAGACCGGGGGCGGGCGTGCGGCGCGGTCCGGTCCGGCGGGGAGAGCCGCGGAGGGTTGGGGCCGGAACCGTGTTCTGGGGCACCCCAGCCGTCCATCGCCAACCCCCACCCCCGGGGGCCTGGGCGTCTCCGAGCGCGCGGGGACCGAGAGCGGCCGGGGAAGGCGGGGACCTGGGGTTTGGCGCAGCTGCCTCGGGGTGCAGGTGTGCGCGCGGGCCTCTGCTTTACCCACGTTTCTTTTTCCTCGGGGTTATAATGCTCCCTAAATGTTTAAATTTTAGCGGTTTTCCGCGGGAGCGTTTGGGGCCGGCTGGAGGTTCTGCCCTCTCCAGTGTCGCCTGGTGGCAGAGGTGCTGCTGCCTCTGGGACGGAGCGCCGTTCCTGGCGTATTTCCCGGGCTTTGTCTCCCCCTCCGCGCCCGGGCGTGGTGAGGTGAGCAGCAGCGAGCCCCGGAGCCGCTGGAGATCGTGCCAGGCCGTGGCGCACGCAGAGGACACCCAGGGGTGCTCATAGAGCAGGATACACCTTCCGGACAAAACTTAAGAGAGAAAGCCCTTAGCTGTCTGCTATTGGCTCTTGATGCTGGGCATGGGGAAGTCCACAGGGCATATCATTGTCTCCTGCGGATACACCTGCTTTCACGAAGATACTGAGGATTGAACTCCAGACCATGGCAGTTGCTTGTGCCGCTGAGCTGTCTTCCTGGCTGCTTCTAAACTTTTAAAACCAACATGTATTAGATGTACCCACTTAACACTGTACAGTGCAATAGCATACACATATATGCTTATACTGTGTGTAATGTTAAAATCAGGGTAGGTTCCCTCTGTGTAAGGGAACTTCTCTTTTAGTTGTTTTGAGATATGTAACACATTTACAACATTTTGTTTTGTATTACAATTCTTTTATGAACCCAGCCTTCTAAATTCACGTAGGCATGCAGTCACATTTTCTTCAAGTCATAAAAGCAAGTGATGAAGGAAGGAGGCCGTTCCTAGCACGGTGCTTGGCCTGGTGCCAGAAGATAGTCTACAAGAATGCCGGAAGATGAAGTTCGTGTGTTGCTTTAGCGCCTCTCCCTCGCTCCCCTGCCCTCCAATCCCAGGGCATCTCGTGCTGATGCAGGTCACAAGCGCAGCGATCTGTGTAGGATCTCACAGCGGTGACATTTACATTTGTATTGAAGACCCTATGAGTTTTCTGCTCTCAGATTCGTCTTTGTGTCTGGGGTTATTCAGAGGTGGTGAGGAGCAGACAGGAGGTAGTGTCTAGGCAGCAGAGACACAGCTGTCATTACAGCTGAGCCCAAGTTCCCTGTCAAAGCGGTTTCTGTTGTACTTATTCTATCCCAGTCTTAGTGGCAGAGTTGCTAGTATCACTAGAACGCTGTGGAGGCAAATCAGAGCAGTGTGATAGCAGGACAGCTGTGATGTAAGTGTTGAGGGAACACAGAGGGGCTGGTAGGCAGCTGTGGGTGACACAGGTTTACCCAGAGTAGTGGCTGGGAGAAGAAAGGCCGAGGACAACATTGAGTTTCTGATTTAATCTACGAAATTGTTTTTTAAAAAATTTACATATTTAGTACAGGGTCTCACTAAGCAGCTCAGACTCACAGTGATCCTCCTGTTTTCAGCCTCCTGGTGCATTGCCAGTCAGGGACTTGTTCACCTGTTCTGTGCGTCCGTAGGCGGGGTCAAAAGTGGGAGGAATGGGGCTTTGTGGCTTCCTGCTATTTAGGAGTAACCTTAGGTTACTGTGACCTAACTAGTTGTGAGCTGAGGTGCTTATTGCTTGCTCTTCCTTAGTTGCTATCCTGTAAACTGTCAAACTAAAGCCTCCTGGCGTCCTCAGGGATACAGACATGGAGAGAAGCTTGATGATATGGGCAGGGACAGCTATGGCTTAAGCTTGTAGGATGTGGGTTGGAGTCTTCACTGCCTCTTATGGGCTGTGTGACCTTAGGTCCCTTACCTGGTCTCCCGATCTTCACTTTCCTCCTCTGTAAAGTATAGAAAACACTGTTTCAACAGGGCATGGTGGTGCACACCTGTGATCCCAGCACTCTGGTGGATGAAGCAGGAGAATTGTTGCAAGTTTGAGAACAGCCTGGGCTGCAAAGTGAGC
>PVKA01014630.1:0-19571 GCA_004027165.1 Ctenomys sociabilis
TGGATGGGTGGATGGATGGATGGGTGGATGGGTGGATGGCTGGATGGGTGGATGGGTGGATGGATGGATGTGCCATAATAGAGAGCACTTTTCTAAAACATATATATGTCATCTTGGGGAAACGCTAACGGCCAGCATTCAGTAAAAATAACAGCTAGAATGACAAAAGAAAAGAAAAGAATTTAGGGGAGATGCACTGTCAGCCTGCATATCCATTTGTTTTAGTCCTCTGTGAGCACTAAGAGGAAGAAGCAGCCCTCAAATCTAATCGCCACCCTCTGCTTGCTAAATCTAATTGAAACCTGAGGACAAGCTTAAAGGTGCTGGACAGTTTCTGTATGTAAAAATGGTCGATCTCAGGCCTTGGGAGAGAGCTGGGCAATCTAAGCACCTTCCTGGCACGCCCAGTACTGCATACTGTTCCCGCCCTGAAACCGGGCATGGTAGCACATGCCTGTAATCCTAGTGCTGGGAGGCTGAGACAGGAGAATCTCTATGAGTCTGAGCACTGTGAGTCTGAGCTGCATAGTGAGAGACAGTGAAATAAAAATAAATTCAAGTAATAAATGATTTTATTTACCAAATAAATAAATAATAATAATAAAAGTACAAAATAAATACTTTTTTTAAAAAAGAAGGAAAATATAGATCTCAGACCTAAACTGTGTTCAGATACCTGAGTATCTTCATGGAAGAGCAATGGAAAAGCTGGTATGCTGGTCCCCTCCTGCAGTGCAAAAACTGTGTCAGGCTGGGTCAGGAGGACCACAAGTTCTAACCCCTCCTGGGCAATTTAGTGCAACTCTGTCGAAGAAAAAAAGGAGGGGAGGAGGAAGGAAGAAAGAGAAAGAAAAAAGAGGGAAGCGGAGGAGGGCGGCTAAGGGTGTAGCTCAGTGCATAGTCCCTGGGTTCAATCCAAAGGGAGGGGGAGACAGAGACAGACAGAGAGACAGAGAGAGAGACAGACAAGAGGGAGGAGGAGAAGGAATAGCAGAGAAGGAGCGAGGGGAGAGGAAAAACAGAAGAGAGAATAAAGAACTTCCTTTTATGACGGAGAAATGTGCATTTCATTGGAAACAGCTTTCCTCTGAAGCTTAAACCTAAGCAAAGGCCCCCAAGTGTATGCCCCCACTCTTCAAGCACTCCCGAGCAACTACGGTTCTGCCAAACCCACCATAAGTAGAACTATTCAAAGAACATTTTCCCCTCCTCTCTTTTCTAATCTAAATGCCCAAGTCCTAAGTAAAAATAAGCCCAACCCAATTCGGACCGACCCAGCTTCCTTGCATGACTTCAGCGGTTCACCCAGCAGGGGGCAGCAGGAGACAGAGCTGCGAGAAGTCCACCGCAGACCGAAGCGCACAGGCGCGAGGCTGGGCAGCGCAGGGGCCCTTCCTGCGTGAGTCTTGAGATCACAGCCTGTGTTGCTGATCTCGACTGAGTAGCAGAACCTCTCCGCTTGGCCGAGCATATTAAGAAACTGTACGGTCTCTCGTGTTGCCAGATGAATTGCCCGGGGACCATCGGCAGGGCCTATGGGCATCTCTCTTGCGGGGGGCTTGGGGAGGCCGTGGCCTGCAGGGCTGGACCCAGGATGGGATGGCTGGGGCTGTGCTCGCAGTGACCCGCGAATGAGGGAGGAGGCCCTCGTCGGAGTCCACTAGAGTGCACGTTGGATGATGGGCTTTGTTTGTGGAGTGCAGAGCGGAGAACCGAGGTCGTGAGTCCCTGGCCGCCTGCAGAGGAGTGAAAATCTCGGGGCCAATGCACCTGCTGAGCCAGGCGCGCAGTGGTAGGGTGCTGGCCCCCGTGTAAGGGAAGTGCTTGCACATGAAGCACGGACACAGGTGTCAGGTGTCTGCCCCGTGGGCTTTGCACCCAGTGTGTACAGCACAGTGATGGCCCGAAACAGAGTGAAATCCAGATGGGGGCCCTGAGACTCAAGGAAGTGATGCATAGTTAGAGTGGGGAGGGATCCCAGGCCCCCAGAGCCCCACTCGATTCATCCTTGCGTCAGGACAGCAGGGGCTGTTGTGGGCGCAGAGCACTGATGCGAGGCGGATGGTCTTCAGGAGGGTTCTCCGTGGCCGGCCTTGTGTGTCCCTGGGGACCTTGTGCTAAGGCACACGTTGTACCCAGGGCAAGCACTAGAAACCGGCTCATGGGGCGGTGATGTTTTCCACGTGGGCCGACAGAGGGCAGCAACAGACAAACCAGCCCGGGAAATGCACCGCAGGGACACTTCATCTAGTGTGGGGACTCCAGGACTGGAATGGCACCGCAGAGTTTCGTAAGGCTTGAGAACATCAATTTCTTATTGCTATTGACAACAACAACAACAAAAGATAATAAAACAAGTCTCCCCAAAGAGAGACTAAGATTGTTCCCAGTCAGGATCAAGGCTCATTTCGGAAATGTCTCCTTTAATAACAGGCACTCAGTGGCGCGGCACACCGTAGTCCCTTCCTGGGTGGCTGACAGCCTCGATGGCAAGCGTGCCTGAGAGCCAAGCCTGAAGCTGGGGGAAGGCTTGCCTTCCCACCGCTCCTTGCAGCTAAGCCAGATGTAGAAATGCCAAGTTTCCATGCCAGGGCTGTGTACACCGTGGCGACAGGATCCTGGAGGTGGGCCTGCAGCCTTGAGCAGCCACGCCGTGCTGGCACGGGTGCCACCCGTCAGTGGAGTGAGCGCTGCCACCTAGGGCACCAGTGACAGTGGCCACGCCATCGGGGGCTGAGGGCTGTCCGCCGTGACTGGCACCTAGCAATTGAGCGCTCATTGCTTGTGACAGCATGTCATCCCTGCCCTTGTCTGAGATGAAGGAAAGACTTCAGAGCTACCCGAAGCACTCACTCACCGAGGGGTGGGCGGCAGGATGACGTGTCCAGCTTGACTCTGAGAACAGGTCTTCCAAAGATAAAACGCTTTTCAAAATGATAAATAAGTAAGTGTAGAGTCTCTAACTCCAAAGCAAATACCTTTGTAGTGTTTGCAAGCAAGGCAGCCCAGCCAGGCCCGTGGGTACAACAGAAAGAACCTAGAAAATCGCCCATGTTCTACCCCACTCGTGGCGGTCGTGTATGTCTTCAGGCCAGTTCCAGCAAGAGCAGCGGCCACGACAGCCACCGACTTGCATGCAGCTCTTCCCTGGCTCTCAGAGAGCCAGCAGTGCAGGTTCTTAGCTTGTACCCACCTGCAGATGGGGGCTCCCAGAGGACCTAAGGGAGGCTACACATCACACAAGCAGAAGGCGACAGAACTGATTGGAACTGCGGGGGCAGGACCCGGCTGACAGGGAGGGTCTCTGCAGGGAGGACAGGCTCTCGGGGGTCAATCTCATGGCCTGCTTTCGCTCCCAGGTCAGTCAGTACACATTTGCCATGTGCAGTTACCGGGAGAAGAAGGCGGAGCCGCAGGAGCTGCTGCAGCTGGACGGCTACACTGTGGACTACACAGACCCCCAGCCAGGTACCCACCCTTGTCCCTGGCGCCCAGAGCCACCACACCTCTCCCATCGGTGGTCACTAATAAATATCAATACTCAGGTTAATATTAGTAAGAGTTCCTGCTGGGCACTAAGTGTGACTCAGGGCTCCACAGGGACCACTTCAGCCAAGACCTTGCTTTTACAGAGATTTTTACCCCCAGTTGATTAAACACCATATGGGCCCGGGGCTTTTGTTTTACACAGTGGATTCTTGAAAGCCCAGAAGAAAAGATGTGCATCTTTCTTTTGTGTATCTTCAGCCACATTCAAACATAGCACGATAAGCGCATTCCTGAGAAAAGGACTTCTACGTGTACACTAAAGAGCGCTCGTGTGTGCATGGGGGGGTTCACCAGTGATATGTGTGGGCTTGGCATAACTCATCTTCATGGCCCAACCAGAATTCAAGAATCGGGCAAGGTGAGACTGCAGGACTTGGTAAGCACCAACTCCCTCCATGCGTTTGTCCCCAAGACAGTGGCCTGCAAGCACAGTTCCAAAGCCTTATGTAACAAGGAGAACCATAGACGTGGAAGTGTTTCTCATAAGTTCTACGTTGCATAAGTTTTACATCCTGCCCCCTCACGCTCCCCCCACCCATTTTCTCATTTTCCCAGAAAAAAATGAATAGAAATCAGCCTCAAAGAACCTTCAAAATGAGGGTGGGGGTGCGAAATCGCTTCAGCATATTAATGAACAACAACTACCAACAGCCTTCTCTCAGAGAAGTTTATTTTTATGCCAAATCTGCACAAGGAAGCATTTCCAACCATACTGCATTATTTGGCCCAAAACCTTTTTTTACTCCCATATTGCTCTTCCACATGCAACAAAATACACATCAAGAAAAACACTTCGAGAGAGGATGGGGCCCAAACCTGGAAAGGTAAGGCAGGGAAGGCCTTGGCCTGGCCCCCCCAGGGGAAGCAGCACCCAGAATCCCAACTCTTGGGACTTTCACCTGGAACTCGCATCCAGAGCATGGTGTGGAGCTGACTGTGTCAGACAGGAGTGGAAGCTCTGCCTGGAAACCCTTCATAAGGAGCACAGCCTGGAGTCAGAACCTGACCGCTCTGCAGAGCACCCTGTTAGGCAGAGGGGCTCTGCCTTGAGAAGCCAGGTGCTGCAGGCCGTGCTGCAGCGGCATGGGTCTCGAGTCATGGGGCTCTCTGCAGAACCACATTCAGTCACACTCTAGACCTCCATCTGACTATGGGAGGGCCAAGAGTCAGAGAAGAAACTCGAACAGCATCTTGTGACAGTCACTCCCTGGGTCACTTCCTGCAAGCCCCTTCACCGCTCCCAGGCCCCACAGTTGCACCTCCCACAGAGCACAGGACCTGGAGCACCCACCATCCACCCATTTTGTAAATGCAGAGGCTGAGGTTCCAAGCGGGCGAAGACTGCTCTGTGGCTCTGCTGGAGCTCAGGGTCTACCTGTGTCCCTCTGGGGAACTTCTATGAGGACATCAGTAGCAAAAGGGTAGTTGATATTAATCAACTTGCTTCCTATAGCAAGGAAGATGGGGCAGGGATAAACCCCTTCAATCAGCACACATAAAGAGTATGGGCATGAATATAGTTAAAGCTTTTCTATTTCTTTTCTATTTCTTTTTCTTAATAATGCTCCCATGAGATTTAATTTATAATTCCTTTGATAAAAGATGTGAGTGGAAAAACACTGATTATGATCTCGGGAATATTAAGTAGCTGCTTTTCTCTGCCTTTCCATGTGCAAAGTTCTATATTTCCCAAGTAATGTTCAATTAAGAATAGAGATTTAAATTTTGCCAATTGTCATTTTTTAAGGAAATATTTAACTTAGATTTTTTTTCTTTTCTGGTCTTGGGGATTGAACCTAAGACCTTAGTCATACAAAGGCAAGAATTCTACCACTGAGCTGTATCTCCCACCCTCAACCCTTGAGTCATAATTCTTTCTTTCCTCCCTCCCTCCCTTTCTTCTTTTGCTATTGTTCTTCTTCTTCCTCCTCTCTCTCTCTCTCTCTCTCTCTCTCTCTCTCTCTCTCTCTCTCTCTCTCTCCCTTGAGATAGTCCTTCATGAAGCTGCCCAGGCTGCCCCAACCTATCAGATTGCAAAGGTTACAAGTATTTATCACCTTGCCCTTCTTAGTCAGAATTTCTTAAAGAATAATTATTAAAAGTCAAGGTCTCTGAGCCCCACTCCTAGCCTGTGAACCAGAAGGAGAGGATGTGCTCTAAGAGATTTCCATGTACAGAAGTTTACCAGCTCTGGACCTAGGGACAGACATCTCAGCCAGTGTCCTGGGATGTCTGAGGCCTGTCCGTGGCAGCTTCTGGAGGGTGGGTGTGCAGGTTGAGGGGGAAAGGGCTTGAATTCATCCCTGTGGCTCCCAGTCCTGGCTTTCTCCAGGGTAGCAGTGGAGCCAGCTTGTGGAGATGCCCTTGGGCCCTTTCCCATTGGCAGGGCCAGAGGCAGATGCTGTCCTTGCCTCAGGAACCAGTGAGCTCCCAGGTCACCCAGACCCAAGCATTTGTACTAAGTGAGCTCTGCCTGTGTAGAATCTTTGAGATACCAATTTGGGAAATGGGTAAATTACAGTAGGTGAGTTTCCCACAAGGGCTGGTCTTTTCAACTGAAAATGCCACGCTTTACTTTCCCCTGCGTGTGATACCAAGGGGCCACAATAGTCTCTCAGCTCCCCAAGCAATGAAGTCTTCAAATAAAAGGTGATCCGGGACTGGGGAGATAGCTCAGCACTCCAAGCACCTGCCTGGCAAGCACAAGGACCCAGGTTCCATCCCCAGTACCACATGCTGGAATTCTGAGCATGTTGTGCCAGCCACGGAAACCAGGCATGGTGGTGCACACCTATAATCTCAGTGGTGAGGAGGCTGAGATAGGAGGATCAATATGAGTCTGAGCTGCCTAGTGAGACCCTGAACAAAATAAATAAGTGATTTTTTTAAAAAAAATTAGAAGGTGATCCATTCAGAATCATGTCACAGCACAAATGGCAAGTGACTAACTTTGGTCATAGACAATGTACATGGGCCTTTTCTTCACCATTAGAACAGGAGGACATCTGCGCAGTCATGGGAAAGCACTCGTGCCCCCGTCCCCAGCCACCGGCCAACAGTCCCTCTCCTGGCCAGCCCCCGCCACTGCTGTGTTCGCCAGCCAGTGTGCTGTCACCTTCCGTGTTCTGCAGACCGAGCTGTTCTCGCTGATCTGTGAACCCTGCCGTGCGTGTCACTGTCCGCCTGCTCCTGATCGGGCCCTCTGGACTGCACTGCTCCTCTCCCTTCTTCTGGTCTCCTCCGGGTGTCCTCGGGCTCCAGCAGTGTGGCGCCGGCAGTCCCCAGCTCTGGAGCAGATAGGCGTCAGGCGTTAGAAGTCCAGCGCTGCCGGGTGTAGACCGGCTTTGCACTCCAGGGTAGCTGCTTTGCACTGCATTTGCACTGCAGTGATTACTTCCACTGGGGAAGGATATGACAGCTCGGAGTCACAGGGCTGCGGAGGGAGCAGAGAAAGAGCTGACCTCTACTGTCTCTCCACTTGTGCCTCTGAATACCTGCTCAGTGCAGAGGGCAACCACTTCCCTAGGGCCCTGCTGACTATGAGAGCCACTCCAGGAACACTGTCCTCACCCCCACCTGGGCCACGGGGAAGTGGGGGGTGTGGGGAGAGAGTACCCCTTCAGGAATATTTGGCCAGGCACCGCCTGACTGTGGCCAGGCTGCATACTCCGAGGTCACCACAATCTGTGCTGCAGACTCGTGCTTCCCTCTAGCTCTGCGGCACCCACTTTTCGGGCCATAAAGCTATTTTGCCCCCACGCCTTCCAGAACTTTCCTCACCATGCCGTCCTTAGGTTCCTCAGGTTTTCCCGGCTTGTTGCCCGTACTTCACCCTTCCAAGTTGTACATGTTCATGTGCCCTTCACAGGAAGTTAGAGAAAATAGCCCCTCACAGAGCTTTATCAAAACTCTATTGAGCCACGCGTAGTGGGGCAACTGATAATGCCAGCACTTGCTGAGGTAGGAAGATCAAAAGTTTGAGCCCGCCTGGGCAACTTATTGGGTTACCAAGACCTCGTCTCAAAATAAAAAATGAAAAGCACCAAGAGCTGAAGATATAGTTCAGTGTGAGGGCATCGGATTTAATCCCCAACACCAGAAAAAAGAGCTTTGATGTCACATCACTGGGCCTTCCATATAGAGAAGTCGCTATTCATTGTCCCAATCTCTGGCTGCTTTAAGTGAAAAACTTCCAAACTACAGTAGATGCCTGAATTAATATTGTCATCACAGAAGTCCTGATGTCAACAGAAATCTTTGCCAATGCCAGGATCACAAGGGTGATTAGCTGGACCTCACTGCAAATTTTGAGATGCAAATCATTCATTTATTCTCCTGTCTACTTCTAACTTACAAATGGGGGAGACCATGAGAAGCCTGATGCAGATATTACACTTTGTTGCTTGGTGGTAACTTCCAACTGACCTGCAGGCTGCTGAGGTGTGTTGGTGTGTGCAGTACACTTTCAGCCTCAGCCCGAAGAGAGGCTTGTATTCTCTCTAAATTTTCACTTTAAGAACTGCCGGCAAAAAAGGTCAGGGCTGTAGCTTATTCACTCCTTCAGCAAATAAGTAAACACCTACCTTGTGCTATGCATTATTCTAGATAGCGAAGATGTGGGTGTGAACAAAGCAGGCAAAAACTCCTTGCCCTCATGGTGCAAAGTGAATTGTGTAGTTTGCTAGGAGGTAATAAGAACAGTAGAAAAAATTCAAGAAATTACAAGGGGTAGGTAAGAGGTCAGGGAAAGCCTCATTGGGATGTGAACTGGAAAAGGCCTTGCAGGAAGTAAGGGTGTGAATCATGCAGAAATCCAAAAGAAGAGAGCTCTGGGTCTGCAGAGCAGCAAGGGCAAGATCCCAAGGTGACCGTGGGCAGGGTGTGCGAAGCACGAGGCCGGGGGTCTGCCGTGAAGTGAGTCCACAGGGGCACCAAAGGCAGTGGGAGAAGACTCCAGAAGGAGACAGTGGAGGGGTGGGCCCACTTGGTCCAGGCCACAGATCTTGCCAGGAGGTGACATTTCCATCTCAGTGGAATGTAGAGCCACTGGTAAGTTTGAGCAGAGGATGCCCTGGGTGGACCCTTCCATGGTTGGATGATCCCAACACTTTGTTGAAAAGTGACTCCAGAGAGTCGGCTGGGCAGATGCAGCAGAAGGAGGCTGTTAAAGGGGTCCAGGAGGGAGGTGGCCATGGCCAGGCTCCAGGGAGCAGCATGTGTTGGGAGCACTCATACTTGGCAATGTCCTAGGGATGGAATCCCAAGACTGTTGATGTCACTGGAGAGGTTAGGAACCAAGAGTGACAGTGGCCTGGGACTGCATGTGGCAGCTTCTGTGGAGATGGGCTGAAGCTTCTCTGAAATGGAGAGCGGCCTCAGCAGAAAAAAAGTTCTCAACTTCTTGACTCCATGCGGAGAAGTCAAGAAAACCCCTGCCTGGCCACAGCTAGAGTTGAACAGAGAGGCCCAGGGAAGGAGAACCTTGAGTCCCTTTGGCGCATTCATGCCAGGCAAAGCTCAGTGACAGCACAGAAGAATGGGAGTAAAGCAGAGAGAGGCACCAGGACAGGACACCAGAACATGCTCACACCTGAAGTTCAGGAGGAGGAGGAACAGCCATCAGAGAGCAAGACAGAAGCCGCAGGCTAGGGAGGAAAACAAAAATTCAGTTTCTTGGAAGCCAAGCAGAGTAAGCATTTCAAGGAGACAGGAGTATGTATCCAGCTGCTGGTGGTGATGGAGTAGATGATTGGAACCGACTGTCAGACTCAGCAATGGGGAGGTCTTCTGAAGACAGCTTCAGCCAAGCAACTGGAATGGAGTGGCAAAAATCAGGAGAGGGACCTCTTCTCTTGAGTGTGGCTCACAGAGCTTGCTAGAAATGCAGGCTCTCAGCTTCCATTCCAGAGCTCTGCCGTGTTAATCAAGATGCCCAGGGGATTCAAAGAGTTGTGGTTGCCTTGGTAGAACGAGTCCTTTCCTCCTAAAGTAAAGAGAAGAACGGCGGGGCAAGAGCTGACAGGGGAGCAGGGATCCAAAGGGGTTTGGTTGTCATTGTTCGTGTGTTTCTAAGTGCAAAGGGAAACGAAGCCTGGTCATAGGCAGAGGTGCAGCCTGCCTGACAGCTCCATGGAGTCAGGCCCACAGTGCCTCTTCTGTGCTGCGGTCCCACCATGGCCCAGTGGTTCTGAGAGTCCCTGCCCTTGAGTCAGGTAAATCACTCTTTCCCTTCTCCGGCTCAAGGAGAAGGCACTGAAACTGCTCCGTCTTGCTCAGAAGCTGCTCTCTCCTCACCTTGCAGGTCTGGAAGGGGGCCGAGCCTTCTTCAATGCTGTCAAGGAAGGAGACACGGTGATATTCGCCAGCGACGACGAGCAGGACCGCATCCTGTGGGTCCAAGCCATGTACCGGGCCACAGGGCAGTCACACAAGCCCGTGCCCCCAACCCAGGTCCAGAAGCTCAATGCCAAGGGAGGGAATGTGCCGCAGCTCGATGCCCCCATCTCACAATTCTGTAAGTAAATATGACACTTCTTAAAAATAAAGATCTACAGCATAAAGCATATCTTCCACAGCTGAATAAGAAAAAGGAATTGCTTTTGTATTTAGGACTCATGAAACCATGTTTGCTGGAAATCTACAGGGGATTCAGGGTGAGAGCTGGAATACAATGGTAGATGAAAGTTATTTTAAAGTGCAATACTTGACGTCCTCCCCTCAAAGAGCACACACAGGAAAGTGTGTCTCGTGTGTGCTTCTCCTTGCTCTGGTGAAACTGTGGAATCCACAGCCAAATATGTATTTGCTTGAGTTCTTCAAATATAGTAGATCATGCATGTCATGGCTTCATTTCTTCCTATTAAAAGTAATTTTAAAATAGTATTGATTTCAAATAAGCTCAAATCTGCAATTTAGAACTATTTAAAAATAAATGATGATGTTATCACATGCAGTGGGGAAAAAGTACCTAAAATCCCATTCCTAGCTAGAATATCGGATTCGCAGAAGTGAAACCAGTCACCCGCACGTCACAGATTCTCCTCCCCCTGCCTCTGCTGTTTACTCTTTTGGCCCCTCGCTCCATGTCCTTGTGGCTGAGGAATGGCTTTTCTCTCCCAGCCTTTCTGATGAGCAAGATAAGGTGAAAGCTAATATATGCTTGGAGACAATTTACTAAAACAAGGCAAAATGCAGTCATCAAGCACAAAGCCAAGCAAACACACACCCTAAACAGAAACCCTTTTATAACCCCGGATATCAAGGCTGTATTACCTAGGCTCGAGTCACAGGAGCAGCCGTGCTGGTGGCTCCTTACTTTAGCCAGGAGCCCACTGACTTAGGCTGGTCAGGGAGCCCCTCTCTGTCTAGAAATGAAACTTACTAAGGATGAAGACACATGAGGGCCTTCCTCTCTGGACCCCTGCATCCCACCGGGAGAGCCTGGGCAGCCAACGAGTGAACCCAGAAACCCGTGGCTTCCGACAATGATCCACACCCTGGAGAATGTCACAGAGGGTGACTTGATGGAGAAACAGAACACCAGCCAGATAGGTGATCAAGAAAGGCTCAGCCCAGATACAAGGATCTTGTCCTCCAAGTGTCGGAGGAAGGAGAACTGCAGAGAAGGAAAAGCAAATGACAATGCCCAAGGCAGAGCACCACCCCCTCTGCAGATCTGAGGCAGAACACAGACACACAATCACTCTGCGGCTCTAACAGCTACCAGAGATCACTTCTCTGAACTGAGCAACTTCTGTGTCCATTTCTCTTCCAGACTATGTTCTTCCACCTTGAAGTCCCCTTTCTGGTTGAGAAACAGGACTCTTTCTGCATGGCAAACTCCACTGGGTGCTACCAGGAGCTCATGTTTTCCTAAAAAAATAAATAAATAAATAAAATAAAAGAGGCATTATTTGGTGGGAACTTGTAAACAACCATATAATTACAGTGGCTTTCTAACACGGAAAATTAGGAAAGACTAAGGCAATCCTTGAGGTGGACAGGGGGACAAAAGGACAGCCCTTTTGTGACCACCACTGCAGCTCCTCTGCTTCCTGCTTTCCCTTGGTATCTTGTGGCCTCTTGCATTACCTGAGACCCATGAAGATAACATAGTTATTCACTGGAATAAAACCTACACAATATTTATTTTCTCTAATAAAACCACCTGTGTGAAGCACTCCCTCCGCTCACCCTTCCTGGTGGCTTTTTTGTAATTTTTTTCTGCAGTACCAGGGATTAAACTCAGGACCTTGTGCTTGCCAGGCAGGTGCTTATGCCACTGAGCTATCTCTCTGACTTTTGCAATACATTTGAAATCACGCATCATATCCACTTGGAATGTAATCATTCTTGCATGAGAAAAATGCTAATTACAAACACCATCCAATCAATTTCATGAAGCTAGATCTCAGGTGATATTTGGAAAACACTGGTCTCATTTCCAAATAATCTCCAGCTCTTCTGAGGTCATTTCACCTTGCATTCAGTGTCTATTCTGTCATCTTCCATTGGCACACTTTTTGCTCACTAGATACAGAGGAAGAAATGTGGGGTGAAATTAAAAGGAGACATGCCAGGGTGTATGGTTCAGTGATACTGTAGGTGCTTAGTGTATGTAAGCCCCTAGCTCAAGCCCTAGTGTCAGAAAAAAACAGATTAAAATAGAAGAGCAGTGAAGGAAGCTCCTGAAAAAGAACGGTGATTCTTCCTGAAAATACAGAGGGGCTCTTGGTGGAGATTTCCTCCCTGGGTAGGACTAATATAGTTATGAAATTTACTTGCTATTAGGTATCAGCATAAAGACTCCATTAAATATGCACAGCTTGATTAGGGACTTTTATGAAATGAGGCACCTGGCAAAATACTCAAGGTTGGAATCTGAGGGGTAGATAATATCGTCCCTAGACAGATTACAGGGTGATCCGAGAGATAAAACGCCTCGGGGGGTTTATCAGAATTTATCCACCTGGCAGTAGAGCCACCTTTTCTTCTACTGATTCTTTGAACCGTGACCACGTATGGGCTTTCTCTTAAGAATATGAGGCCTTATCACATCAACCTGGTTCTAGAAGAAAAAGGCCAAAACGTTCAGCCATGTGGGCTGTAGCTTACAGAAGACCCCTTTCTCCGCCTGGGAACATCCCATCGAGTTATGCATCGTCCATTCTGCCCAGCTGGGCAGGTGCACGTTGATGGGTGGCGGTCCTGCTCTGAGCCTCCGGCAGGAACACTGTCGCCCTTGCGTACAGCTGCTACAGGCAGAATCTCAGCGCTGCTTCGACTACTATCTACTGCTAGCTTGGGCACTAAATGTAACAGCAGTCAAGATACCAGCTTCTGTTCCCGCAATTTAGAAACCATCAAAAGAAACCAGTCAGGATTAAATCAGTCCAGTCTTCCTCTGAGCATTTGCATTTGGTAGTAGACAAAATCCAGGACAAAGGATAAAAGAGGAACTGGGGGTGAATGGCACGTTCCATGCCACGGTGCCTGGAGTACGCAAAACAAGGACACATGCGTGCGCATGTGTGCGCAGGGTGGTGAGGGCAAGGGATGCAGCCAAAATTTTAAGGATGGCTAGTGTAGCATCGTGGTTAGTTCAAAACCCACTTCACAAATGCCTTTACCTAAGTTCATCATCCCTATTAAACAGATCAAACTGTGTGAGTAATTCAGTGAAACCCGGTGTCAATTCTACTTAAGATGACTGACTCATCCCTGATTTGCGTTAAAAGTCCTGCGTCCCAGAAATCCCTCAGTGCTGGGATGGGCAGGCTGTATTGGTCGCCCAGTTCCACAAAACAATAAAAATGAATAATCATAACACACTACTAAATAGCAAATCTGGTCCTTCACTCAATTGGGTTCATCTGTTGAAGTTACAGCACAGAAATCAATCACAAATTCTCTAGCTAGCAAAAGGGTTTTAAAAATCAAGTATTGCATTTTAAAAAGGTTTCTTTGGCTTTCAACAGGTAAGGGCTATTTTAAAATACTTGACTCTGCACATAGCTCAATAAATCCTGTCTTTCACTATTTTGACAACAGCTTTTCAATGACTTAACTTGGTCATGGCTTTATTAGTGTTTACGCAGTCAAGGGAAGCTAAGGAGAAGGAGCAACATATAAATCTGGGGAGTAGAGAAAGACAGTCTTGTCTGGTTCCTATCTGTTCCAGGGAAACCTGAGAACGGAATGTTTTATAGTGTTGGAAACTTGGGAATAACTGGGAGTTGATATGGGTCTCTAAATTCAGTTTGACAGACTTCTTGATACAGTTTGTAATTTTTACAATTTCAAAATGAAAAGACATATCTAAGAAGGAATGGAGTGGAATGTTTATATGGAAAAAAAATAGATCCTGCTATTCACTAGTTCCTGTGTGACTCTACAAAGATTTTGGGGAGGGTTCCATCAACCTTTAAAACTATTTTTGTTCTTTTGTGATTTTTTTTCTGTGTGTTGTTGATTTAATTTTTTTCCCTTTCAGTTAAAATTTAAAAAAATTAAGTTGGTACCTAGTTACTCAACTTTTTCAAATAAATACTTGCAATTCTCCAGTCCTTAAGGCCACCGTTGCCCATTACCAGAAACATCCAAATGTACAGTTGCATTTGTGTCTAGTTTTATATTGCCATAATTTGTTTTCTCAGGTGGCCTCTCACTGGGACACCTTATCTCTGCCTATTCTGCATGCATGAGTGGAATAGTAAAAATCTGTACCTTAATTCTGAGTAGTCGAAATGGGGTGGGTAGGAAGAGGGTATTTTAAGCTTTGACACTGGATCAATGATTATATGCCATATTACTTTACAGTTAATCATTGTAGTCTATTTCTCAACCAATAATATCATGGATCCCCAAAGTTGGATGTTTCTGAAAATTGTTCTAGTTTTGCCAATATTGAATAAGCTTCAATAGCTAGGGGGATTATGGTTACTACTGGTTGGGGGGTTGTTTTGTTTTTCTTTTGTTTTGTTTGAAGTTTTCTTGTTCAATCTTTGCTCAAACCCGAGAACTTTAGCTGCTAGGTTAGAGCTCCTGTCTGCTTTCCTGGGCCTTGTTGCTAGTCTTTATGTTATTCTGGTTTGTTCCTTCTTACCCTGCTAACTTCTAGCTGGACTGAAGGGTAAGTGCTCCCCCATAGCTAGCACAGCTCAGATAATCAGACCCGATTATCTGACACCTGCGATGTGCTTTCCCTCTCCTCTGAAATCTTCCTCATGTCTAGACTTTGTAGTAAAACTTTTCATGTTCTTTTCCTGACCTTAGGTTTGAAATGTAAGCTTCCATACTGAAACTAGGGTGCATGTGACATGTGCATAATTGCCTCCTCTCCTTGGCTTTCATATTGGCAACAAATGACCGTCCCCAGTAAAGCCCATCACGAGCATCTCCTAATTTTTTTTAATTCCAAGATTATTAATCAACATCACAATGAAATGGCGGTGCAGGCCTTTGTTCCGTGGAATCCACAGCTACTTGGCCGCTTACTGCCTGAAAACAGATCGTTTTGCGCTCTGACAATGTGCTGTTATTGTTGTCATTGTTTCCTTTTCCATTCCAAAGATCTGAATGGTCCATTTATGGCATAATTATGGGAACTTTAACATGCAGAAAGGTAGGGTAGGAAGCTCAAGAGTTTAACTGAGCAAGACTAAAAGAAATATGATTTCTAAATCGATTAATAAAATGAGTGCATTATTTGAATACTAACGAGTTCATTTGACCAACCTTGACCCTGTACTCTTTGATGAAGTCCAGTAAAAGACTGATTTTGAAAAGGAGAGCTCTGTGTAGTGCAGGAGACGACCAGGCACAAACCCGTGGATGGAAGGAGGACAGAGAACTCGCATGCCTGCTTCACAGATGTTGCGGGTTCCCGGTCTCAGCACAGGAGGGAGGAGGTCTTGACCTCCTGTCTTCAATATCACCCTGCTGCTCCCTTAAGAACAATGACAACAATAACTTTCCCAGTATCATTTGTATTTGTCTCACCTTTGCAAAATGTAAGTCTGTAAGAGAAAAAAGGAGACTTAAACAACTTCAGACATGATCTTTCTCTCTACTGTTAAGAAGAGAAAGTCTACAATTCTTTTACTCAGCTAGGAAAAAGCTACCCACCAAAACAATAGTAGGAAGCTTGATGTGACAGGGAGCGAGAAGAAACTGGCCAAGCGAGCAGGCAACTATGTATCTGAGTACTCTGAATGCAGCTTTACAGGAAGTGGGCCTCGCCATGTCTCCTGACCATTTAACAATAGCCTTTCTTCTAATTTGTTTTCTTTCTTTAATTTGCTTTTTTTTTCCTCTCCCTTTCTCTCTTGTTTTCTTTTATTTTGCATAAGTGTTCTCCTGGCTAGCAGACAGACCTTTTTCACCTCCTGAAGCAAATACTTGATTTAACTTTATTTTCATTTGAATGTCTGATGAGGCATTTTTAAAAGCTTACCATAGAATGTGAACTTCAGTGGGAATTTAGGAATTTGCTATACTATTCTTTTCTCAAGAATGGAAGGATGGATGAGTAGATGATTGAATGAATTCTGTTCTGAGTGAATTTACAGATATTTGCACAATGCATTGCTGTCCTAGTAGATTTTTAAATAGTTGTTTGCCTTAATTCCTTTCTGTAATTTTATCTAATGAGGTTTTTTCTTTTGCTATATCTTCTTGTATTGTCAACTTGCAGTTGCTACGTTGCAAGAAAACAATCTCAAAGAATTAATTCAATATAAACTTAATTTGCATGGCCCCAAACCAGACTGTAAATCACATTTTTCCTTTTGTTAAAGTAAATGCCTCTTTAAAAGGATAGACTCCTATAATTAAGTCCAAATTTCTCTAACCACCATGATATGATCTAAACGAACACATTAAATGAGGATTCATTTCTTAATTAAGTACTTCAGACACATTTAACATATCATCTCCCAATCAATTGAGTATTTTCAAGTCCTACAGTGACTTACAGTAAGATCCATCATTAATTAGTCAAAGGTAGATAATATATTTTTCATGTAGGGGAATAAAATTAATTACTTGAAAATGGGACAATCGCAGCAGAGAAACTTACAAATCACTTGACTTGAGATCACCGGCAAATTTCGGTTATGATTCTTACTCGAAGTAACCACCTTACAAAGAACAACAGAAATTAGCATTGCAGTGAACAGCCCGCATGTGTCCCCTTGGGCGCATCGCCATAGCCAGCGTCTGACTTTGGGTCTCTTCGGGGTGCAGCGTGGCCCTTGAAAGCTCCCATCAGCAACTCCCCCTTCAGATAAGCATGGCTCGGTTGCAGGGACACAAAGGCACGGGCCACTTCTCAATTAAGTGGCCCGCCAGTTGCAGCAGGGCAGCAGGTACAGGAGGGCACAGCACAGGCAGGGCACAGCGTCCCCTGATGACTGGACTATGCCAAGAACAGCTCTTCTAGAAAACTCTGTGGACAGCCAGCTGCCATCAATCATTGTCATTGCTTTACCTCATGTCTTCTGAGAAGGCTGACTACTGTCATTGTTCGTTACTGTCCAAACCATACATTCCCTCTTATACTGTCAAGCAGATATGACAAGCACACATTTTCCATATAAGAAAGATACAAAGTCACCTTTTAATTTGCAGTTCGGGTTCACTGATGACTTCGGAGTTACACTAGCTGTTCTCTTGCCTCTAGCACCCATCAGGGCTAGCAGCAACCCTCACTGCGCTTTAAATCTCGGTGATTAAACAGCTGCTTCTCGCTTGTTAGAGAAGGGATTCATGAGAGCAAAGAATCTCTTCCAGACAATTTGTCAACAGTACAAGTTTGATCATTTCAAACTGCAGAATTTGTCTTACTCTGACCCATAAAATTTTCCAAAATAGAATATTATAAAATGAAAAGGGAGATTCCCCTTTTGTTGTTAACCCCAAAGGTATTGGAATGATGAGAAAATTTCAATAAAATAAAAATTTGAAAGCCCCAAGAAAAGTACATTTGTTTGGTAAATATTAGTGCAAATATATCTAAAATACACATTTGAAATGAAATCACAGAAGAATGCTTGCTATTAAGAGATAATGAGGGAGAGATGGCTCAGTGGAATAAGCACTTCACTGGCAAGTGCAAGGGCCTGAGTTCAACCCCCAGTTCCACCAAAAAAAAAGAGAGATAATGAATAATGTATATTTCTTCCAGTTGTAAGAGAAAAAAAAGGACAAGAATATCAAATGTAAAGTGAACTCAAATATAATCAATTAAAGAATAAAGTCAGTTGCTGGTGAGATTGTTAGGGACCAGTCACTTATATTTTAATCAGCAGATTAGATGAGAGTATAAAATCCACATAATGCTATCACTGTAGGAACTTGCATTTTCCCAATATTCCTCAACTGTCACAATGAAATCGTTTCCAGGGAAACTTGAGGTAAAGGGTTTTGTGAGTTTCTGCTTGAAAGGATATCCACCCTCCATGAGCACAGCAGGTCACCAAGCTGCTTCTGTGTTGGGGACACCATTGTTAGGGTTTCAGGTTCTAAATGTAGTTGAGGTACCACTAATAGCTTTGTTTACCTAGGTGTAGCTTGAAGCCAGTCTCCTATCCCACAACCCAAAGGTTCTAAAATCCTTATGCTATTCAGCCCCGGAAGTAGAGCAGTGGCACTGCTTGGAAGGTGTGTTGGATTATGCCCTCGCAGCAGGCCTACGAGATCACATCCCCCTCTTTCAGTACCTTAGGGGTACCTTTGCACACCAAGCAGAATCTGGAAACAACGTCCAGGTCTGGAAAAGGTCAAAGCTGAAGGGGATTCTCAAAGTGTAGTCAATCCTTGATTTCTGAGGAAGGAAGGAAAGAAGGAAGGAAGGAAGGAAGGAAGGAAGGAAGGAAGGAAGGAAGGAAGGAAGGAAGGAAGGAAAGGAAGGAGGAGAGAAGGAAGAAGAGAGAGAGAGAGAGAATATCCTATAATGACGAAGAGCACAAGGATATGTTTCCCAAAGCAGCAGATAAATCAAATGTTGCTGGGGTCCTCAGCAGCCATACCACCCTCCTAACATTACTTGTTCAATCTAATGTTCCGAACCACATTCCTTATCGTGAAACATCCCAAGGATTGGCAAAGGAAGAGACCCTGGGGTCCTGAAGTCGGGATGGTGGCCTCCCACGTCTCCTCTGGGCTGTTTTCTCCCCTGGGTCAATGTCAGAGCTTTCTTTCTCTTTGATTCACTCTGATTGTTTGTACAGGGGAAGTGAAGTTGCAAGGAGCATTTGCTTTTGCATGTTCAACCCTGGGGAAGAACAGACTGGGACAGTGCAAGGATGACTAGATGGTGTTGCTTGGGAAGCGCCCACAAGTTCTTTGAAACAGAATTTGGAACAGCTGGACCACTGCAGTGTTTTATTTTAAAATAGACAACATATGTAATGCATATGGTCCCAGACATGTATGGAGACACAGGCAGACAATCTGAGTGGTATCCAAAGACACCTGCACCTAGAATTCTGTTTCCCTCTCTGAGATGTTTTTCCTCCAAGAGCACATGCTCCCACTTTTGGATTTGCAGGATGCCATCTGAATCCCCATGTGTGTGGCTCGTTAATAGAGCCAGTGGGAAGGTATCTGAAGTGGAGGTGTCACCGTCAGCCAGTTAGTACCCGCTCCTACAGATCTGCTCCCCCAGGCCCAAGCAGGCGAGCCCAGCAGCAGGACGTGCCCTGTAGAACAGCACACACTGCCTGCCAAGAGGCTCAGCTGTGCACACGTGCTAGCCTCAGACCGTGGGGTGCGACCCAGAAAAACACAGAGAAGGGACAGAGGAATCGGTTATAAAAGGGCAGCACAGACTGCCGATTAGAGGGATAGGTAGGACTCGCAGCTCCCTAGAAATGAGACAGTGTAGGAATCAAGGCACGGGGAACATCAGCCACAAAGGCAGACATAGCCCTGGCTCACAAACAACTTAAACTGGCTTTGCGAGCCCAAGAACCTGCCTGTTTTTGTCTGGCTGACATTTATTGAGCACTTACTGTGTGCCA
>PVKA01014630.1:19671-52027 GCA_004027165.1 Ctenomys sociabilis
AAAAAAAAAAAAAAAAAAAAAAAAAAAAAAAAAAAAAAAAAAAAAAAAAAAAAAAAAAAAAAAAAAAAAAAAAAAAAAAAAAAAAAAAAAAAAAAAAACCACCCACCTAGCAAGGGCAGGTCCAGCCTCAACCCCAACCTTGGGGACCCAAGCCCTCCAAGCTCTGTAAAATAAGTTGTTCCCAATGAATTTAGTATAACAATACCCTATAAAGTTAAGAAATAGAAAAGGTTTTTAATAGACCGAATTTATTTATTTAGGTGAAATTCCCTATTGCAGCAAATAGGCTTCGAGTGCCTACTAAGGGCCCAGGTACCATTCTGAGTGCTAGAAATAGAGCAGAGAATTTTAAAAAAACACCAAAACCCTTAATTAAAAAGTAGATCCTTTTCATTGACACCTTGAAATAGCGTTCCCAGCCTGCCCTTCCTTCCCCCCACAGTATAATAAGCTCAGGGAAACTGTTCAAGTCTTCGCAGGAACCAGCCACCCCTCTACACACTGTTGAGTTATGGAGCAGTTAGGAAAAGGGGTCTAATTCTGAGTAAGTGGTAATTCTGTGCAAGTAAAAATCCAGGCAATGCCTGGATTTTATTTGCTGGGATTCCAGCACATGAGGCTCTGTCTCATACCTGGGAGTGTGCGAGGGACTTAAGGACGGTTGACATGCAGAGCGGCAGCCGAAAGGAAACTCACGTCGGCTTGCCCCACACACAAGGAAACTGAGTCTCAAAGAAACAGCCACTTAAATAGCATCCGACAGCTATTTTAAAACGTAGCTCAGACTAGAATCCAGACTTCCTAAATTCAGTCCCAGGCTCATATGCCAGGGACCAGGAAAAAGAGGAAAAGGAGCAGAAAGGACAAGCATGGGTAGTTTTGATTGTTATTGTCTGAAAAAAGAAAGCAGGCTGGTCTTACGCAGATTTTTCTGTAATGCTGCTTTAAAAAGTCAGTAAAAGAGGAAACTGCTCTTTGATCAGCTCACAATTAGTGCACTGGGGCTGGAGTCACTGGCTTCTATGGTGGGTTGCGAAGGGCACTAGTTGTGTCTCAGACCCCCTAGAAAAACCAGGCTGCCTTTTCTGACCTGTGTCGTGGCCAGCAAGGCAAATGTAGCATGAACAATTTTTAAGAGGCTCAGTGAAAAGAGGATAAGATGCCTGAAACATGTGCTACATGCTTAGCAGCTAAGAAAAAAAAAAAAAGTCCTAAATAATTGGTTGCAACTTCAAAATGAAAGAGCAATAAACTGTCTTCATCACACTGGCAAAGTAAGGCCCAGGCCAGTTTGTCAGCTTACAGCCTCTTCTGAGAAATCCTAGAGCGAGAACCTAATGCTGGTCAAACTGCCTGATCTGTCTGTTAAAACTGGGAAGCAGGGAGTGGATGGTGCTTTTCCTGAGGATGGAATAGGAGACACAGTCCCTGCACACTCACACTCAGATTCTCCTGAACTAATTTGACCTGGAATTGACAGGATGCAGGGAAAGGGCAGAATCTACCTGAGAAGATAGAAAGGTGCCACCTAGACCAGGGGACCTCAGCTACGGGAGGCTCAAGACACTCAGGCCACAGGGAGCACAGCCTCACCCCAGGAACAGCCAGCTTTCCCCAGCCTTACCTCCCTGACCACTATGAGTCAAGGGGAGATGTAGTTTGGAGATCAAAGACAGAGAAAACAATTTTCCCAGGCAAAGCCTCCAGACTTCTCAGGAAAGCACTCTCCCGATAGCTTCTGAGACAGCTATCCCAGCACAAGAGGATTCTTGTGGATTCTCTAATATAATTCCTGCACATGTGCTATTCCTTCCAAAAGCTGGTGTTTTATCATTTTAATGGAGCGATTTGGCTGTTAAAATACATATTCTTCGGCTTGCCTTCTGGAAACATTGCTTCTGTGTATCTTGGGCATAAACAACACATCTTGCTCAAATACTGACCACTTGCTGCTTCTCCAAAATTGACAGAAGATTTCAAAAATCCAACAATAAGGGTATACATCTGCCACAGCGTGCATTCAGATTTAAATGATACCAAAATCAGTAAGAGGAAAAACCACCCGCTTAAAGTCACACGGCTGCCATAACCCGAGCTTACAGCTTAGCCCCAAGCACAGGAGAGAAATTAGAAAAAAAAAAAAAAAAAACACTGCCTGGGATGGAGGCCACGTATGAAAATATTATTCAAACACCCTTTTTCTCCCAAGTGAGAAATCGATTTTCCCCTTGCCCTGAAAGTATTACTGCTTTCTGGCAAGTCCCTGCATTCCAATAAAATGTCGCATGCAAGGAGTTGATTAAAATCTTACTTGATTTGATACAAGATTCTGTTTCTCCGTAGTCAATATATAAGGAGAGCAAAAATGTAGGGTGAGCTGATTCCTTTAACGTAAAAGACCTCCATTCCCCCTTCTAGGGTCCGTCTGGTGCCACTTGAGCTGATTCCTCCCAGTTACATCGCCAGTTGAGGACAGTGTATTTTAGCTACACTCGTTGAGATTAATTAGTTCGCCCTTCGGAAGTTTGCCTATGGCCTTCACCCTGGAAGGAAGAGAGAAAATACACTGAGACTATTAACACACAAGAAATGAGGGCTCCCAGCGTTTCCTGAGTCAGTTTCTGTTTGTCTCTTTCATATGCTTTGCTAACAAGTAAGCACACGCTAAGGGAATGTCCTTGGCTCCCACAGACTAAATTCCCAGTTAACATAGTCTCCAGGATTCAATGAAAATCTTTTGTTTTCTTTAATTTTTAATTTTGGAGGGTGGGGACTCAAACCTTTTGTGAAACCAAATTGGCAGTGGGGATTTGGAAGGGGAGACACAAATATTGTCACTTTGCTGAAAAGCTTCAGAACCCTTTCTCCAGACAATCCCAATAATTGTAGAGAAATTGCTCTAGACATAACCACTGGAATGGCAGAATCTATTAAAAACCTACAAAGCTAACTAGGCTATTAGGAGTACAGGTCCGATCTGCTTTCAGTGTTTGGTGAAATGCAGGCGAAGTTCCACTCTTGTGCTTAGTCTTTTAAAGAACAAGCTGAACGCACTGTAATTGTGATGGTTGGATCAACATGTTGATGCCAATATATTTTTGCCTCAGTGCGGTGAACTCCCCAGTACGTGATGCAAGTTGACAATGGGAGGTAAAAAGAATATCTTGGGGGGTTGTTGGGAGGCAACCTGCAAACAGCTAGTGTTCATAATGCCTAGTGGATTCCTGTGTATTTGAAATGTCAAAAAAAATGCGATGTGTTTCTCTAAATTGTGTCTCTCTCTACATGTATAAATGGACAGACGCAGATAGAGCCCAAAAGCATGGCATGGATGAATTTATCTCGTCCAACCCCTGTAACTTTGACCACGCTTCCCTTTTTGAGATGGTGCAACGCCTTACTTTGGATCACAGACTTAATGATTCCTATTCTTGCCTGGCAAGTATATTCTTTGGTCTATGACAATTTAAATGTAACATTTTTTTTAAATGAAGTGTTTCTCTACCTTTGTGTCAGAAACTCCCTGACAGAGTCCCTTTAACAATTGCAAGTGTGTTTCTCAATTTCCTGGGTTGAGATAGTTTTACTTACCCAAGCAACAAGACTAGCTGGGGGAAGTTCTCCGAGGAGACGCATCCAATTCCCCAGCCTGCCCGTCTTAGCTTCCCCCTTCTCAGCTGCTACATGAGAAATATTCCCAAGAGGGTAATCGAGTTTGGCACCTGCTTGTGGAGAACTTGTAAAAATCACCTCCTTGTCTTAGAGTTTAAGATGCCCCTCCCTCCCAACTCCAGACCTGGGGCTCCTATCTCGGAAAGAAATGTATTTTCTGTGTGTCTTTTTAAAAGACTGAAATGATATGTAAATACACTGGACTTCACTGTCCACACGTTCAATTGATTCAGGTCCATTTGCTTCTTGGTGGTTTGCTTGTTCTTTCTTTCATTCGTTTGTTCATTCTTCATAGTATTCAAAGCTCTTTTTGCCCTTTGGGGGAATATTTCACAGTACGTGAGGCATTTGGAAATCCCGCTATCCAGGAGGAGTATGAATATTTCCTAAACCCTATTTTTCAACCTAGATTTAAATTAGTTAAATTCACAGAACTGCTATTATATCTTTATTGGATTTCTGAAGATACATTTTTGGCTTTAGACTATCAAATTCAAAATCCTAAGAATATCTTGGTTTATTTTCTTCTGAAAACTAAAACTTGTTACTTCATTTCTTAAAAGTAAATTAATAATGCTTTATAGATGGAAAAGATGAGGGGAAATGACAATGTGACTCTATAAAATTCTCATCCCTGAAACCCAAAAATCAATACAGCTGCATAGTATTAATTTTAATGAACATATTGCCAGTATTAATAGGCAAGTATAGTGGCTTCTCCTTCTGTACTGAATTACATTGTACTTAACTCTGCTGTGATTTGTTTTCATGCAAATTCATCAATATTTTGGTCCCAGAAGCTAAAATATAAAAAGGGTATCTAAAGTAATCTTAAAAATAGAAACAGGACTCCGTAGAATAATTTATTGACCTAAGTCTCATAAATGATACATTGATTATCTCAGGTTTAGACTCTCTTCATCAGAAAACTCTGAACTTTGCCAAATTGGAAAAGAATATATCACTTTGACTTTAAAAAGAAAAAAAAAAGCTTACCTTGCATTGCAAAGCAATTTTCTCAAATGTTTTTCCTATCATTATGGAATTATTCATGTTAATTATAAATTGCATTTATGAAATGTGTAAGAATATGGATGCCTCTGAACTTAAATCCTGCTCTTTTAGGTGTAATCCTCCCTCTCTTGAGGAATTTTTTTAGTGTGTATTAGTTTCAAGACTTTTCTAGCATCACCATTTTAAAAAAACAATTTTCTTTTGCTTGGAAATTAATGACAAAGAGGAATTAGTAAATGCCCTCTTAAAAATGTTGAAACAAGTGAAATACTGAAGGTTGTTTCCTGCTAGTCATTACTGGCTTAAAAATACGCTCCAAAATCAAAAATTAATTATAAACAGGGTAAAATAGCTTCCTTCTCTATTTGAATGCCTCAACCTATTAATTATTCCAGAGTTACAGAAAATTAAAAAGAACCTTATCTCTTGTCTCTATATATTCCATTTTCTCATTATTATAGTCTTTTTTTCAGTTGGTTTTGGAGACCGACCAGCAGGGATACATAAATTTTTCTGTGTCTTCGACTCAGTTCCTAATTGATATTTCTTCAACTCTTTTCAAAGCAGCTATTTTGGCATCTACAAAAGACTTGGTGTCATCTGAGTCGTAGAAAATATATTTTAATCTTTCACAGCAGTGTTGTTTCTAAGATTTAGCATTTGGGGTAGCAGATGGAGTGGCAAAGAAGTTGCCTATAGGGGCAGCCCACTGCCTCAACTACTCTCCCGCCCTCCGCGGTAACTTATCATTCGAAATAGGAGAGATGCCGTCTTCCGTTGGGTGCAGCGCAGAGCTGCGTGTTGTCAGTGGAAGATTCCCCAGATCCCTAATACGAGGCAAGAGGGTTTCGTAGCGGCCTCCCACCCTGCGCCTCTGTGGCCCTCTCCCCAGTCCCATCACTTTCCCCTCTTGCTCTTCCCTCTCTCAAGATGGAGTGATGTCCAAAATAGGATTCGTAAAAGACCCTCAAAGTAAAATGAAATTCACATTTAAAACAGCCCTACATTCTAAACTTGCACAGCACAACCCAATTGGTTATTTCTTGCTTCCGATGACTATAACCAGAAACTGTGACTCGGGTTCAGGCTGTGCCGGAGGTGGACCCAGGCACAAGTCATTTGGCCTCTTCGTGCACCAGATTTATAAGTACATTTTTTTTTCTTTTCATGCCGGGGATTGAACTAAGGATGTTGCATTTGCCAGGCAAGCACTTATGCAGCTGAGCTATCTGTCCGGCCCCAACCGGCTTTCTCAAGTGTGTAACAGAGGAAACAGATTCTATTCCACCCTGCCACTGAATGTGGACTTTACTTCACGGCAGATTTTGAGCTGACCTCAAAATAAAGAAGTATATAATAAAAATAAATGAAATTACTGGGAGGAAAGAAACAAAACTGTGGCAAGGGCATAAGATGCCCTTCTCCACTTAATTGAACTGTATCTGATCAACTGGAAAAAGTAGTCTTTGTGAGGTATGTTATTACCTCTATTTAAAATCTTTAAAAATCCTTGTAAAGTATGTGAACTGGCACATTTCTGGCAACTCTAAGGCTCCTTCGTGCTCCAGAGTAGGGAAGCCGGAGGCTGTGAGCAAGCTGGGCAAGCCTCGTGTCTGCCTGCACTCAGGCCTCCGTGACCTGGAGAATGAAGCTGGCCCTGTCCTGCCACCCTCAGAGCTCTCTGGCCTCCTGAAGGCAGGTCTCCTGGGCACATGCTAGGCATGCCAGTGTCTTCCCCCGGGCCTGAGTAAGGACTGAGACAGGTGGCACATGGGGCGGCTGGCATTTAATAACACCCGTGAGCCTTAGCCCTGCTCCTCCAGGCACTGCTAGCTGCACCGACCCCCAGGGCTCCTGGCTCTCCAGGAAGCAGCCTGTGTTTAAAAGGAAACCTCTCCTTTCTCCCCACACAGGGCTGGTTCAGTCCTGGCCAGGTGTTCGTGTTAGACGAATACTGTGCCCGCAATGGAGTCCGAGGGTGTCACCGACATCTCTGCTACCTCAGAGACCTGCTGGAGCGGGCAGAGAACGGGGCCATGATTGACCCCACCCTGCTCCACTACAGCTTCGCCTTCTGCGCATCGCATGTCCACGGCAACAGGTAGGCGCTGGGGTGGCTGGAAACCTCAGATTTTAGGGTCACCTCTAAGAATCTACCTCCATGCCCTCAGTGGTACTACATGCATGCACAGTCAACACACGTGCTAGAGGAGGGAGGGAGACACAGAGAGAGAGAGACAGACAGAGAGACACAGAGATAGAGACAGAGAGACAGAGAGACAGAGAGAGACAGAGAGACACAGAGACAGAGAGAGAGACAGAAAGAGACAGAGAGAGAGAGACAGAGAGAGAGACAGAAAGAGACAGACAGAGAGACAGAGAGACACAGAGACAGAGACAGAGAGAGAGACAGAGAGACACAGACAGAGAGAGACAGAGAGACACAGAGACAGAGAGAGAGACAGAGAGACACAGACAGAGAGAGAGACAGAAAGAGACACAGAGACAGAGAGACAGAGACAGAAAGAGACAGACAGAGAGACACAGAGACAGCCACAGAGCACACTGAGGTCTACCTTAGTTTCTTCTCTCGAAGACACTACACAGAAATGGTGGGGACTTCTAATGTGGCCTCTGATATTAGACTAAACTGGATTTAAATCAGGGCTCCTCTATTCCCATCAATGAACCCATTGGATAATTAACCCTCCATTCCCTGGGTTTCTTGTCTGTAAAAATGGAAAACAGGGCCAAGGAGATGGCTCAGTAGAATAAGTGCTTCCCTGGCAAGTGCAAGGGCCTGAGTTCAATCCCCGGTTCTGCCAAACTAAAATAAAATAAAAATGGAAAACAGTGTCTTCATAGCTTCCTTGAGAGGATGCAGACAGACACAAAATCTCCACAAAGTGCCTGGAATGTGCCAACAGTTAAGAAATTTTGGCATTGTTATCACCCTTCACCCCGTGAGTGAGCGGTCAGTGACGACCTCCTGGTGTCCAATTTGGATACACAGTCAGGACCTATGGGGAGTAAAAACAAGATAGCAAACCCAGGCAGGATCCTGGTAATGTCAGCGCTGGAAGAGAAAGAGTAAGCCTCCATGGTGGAATTTAACAAGGAGGATGACTCAAATAGAGAAGCAGCGTGGCAGGGGACCTCCCTGGGGAAACGATGACGCTGGAGCTGAAAACCGATGCGTGTGTAGGAGTTGAGTGGTTCCAGGCAAAAGGAACAGCGTGTACAATGGTCCTGCAGAAGGAAGGAGCCAAGCTCATCTTCAGCGCTGAACGAGCTAGGTGAAGCTGGAAGACAAAGATGACGAGAGCACTTGTAATGTAACCAGAGAGAGAGAGGTGGGAAGGATTTCAGAGAGCCCAGGCTCATCACCCGCCTCGCTTTACAGATTTTACAGATGAGACCAGAACTCCAAGCCTCCTGGTTCTGTTCTAAGAACTCCCCTTCTGTAGACCTTGCCCAGTTCCTGGAGGAAGAGACCCATGTTCTGCATTATGCAGAGCAGCAGATAATTTCAGAACATTGCCATTTGGCTCCAGAGACATGGAATACATTTCCTCACTGCCACAGCCACTTTACCTCCCCAATGTATGGAGCCTCGCATTAGGATAGAGATGATCTCTCGTTCTTCCAGAGCACCCCTCCCAGCAGCCAGGTTAGACTCCTCAGGGGGAAAGCCAGGTGGCTCTGGAAAGCCAGCCTCTGGGGGAAGCACTGTTGCTCCAGGGCAGTAATGGCGAACCCTTCTGAGCTTTCGATGCCAGCAAGCATCGAGCAGCAGCACAAGCCCCACATTTCACCACCACTGCTCTAGGGACATCCACAGTGGAGAAAATCCAAAATCAACTCCGTTCCTTTGAATCAGAGCTGTGGCAGTCCCCCTCATCTCTGCAAGCTGCGTAGCCCTGGAATGCTGGGTCTGGGGATCTGCTCTGTGCTCTGCCTGTCCCCAGCACTGGTAGATCCTTATGAAATGCAACTCCAGCATTTAGTGCTAGACAACAATAGCATTGTAGGCCTGAATATTTAACAGGCAATGAGGCTGTCTTCACGTCCTATTGTCATGAGGCTCACTAATCCTGCACATGACCTTTTATTTGCATAAGTGATATCCGTGAAAACTCTGATACCTGGGGTATATCTGTGCCTAGCTCCACTTTTTATAAATATGCACACTTTGATGACTATCTGTTACAGCCTCTTGGACTGAATTCTTTAAAGAGAGAGAGAGAAGTTGCATTATATTCTCTGGGTTGTCACACTGTATTCTACATATGTTACTGAATAAGAAAGTGTTATAAAATAATGAAGTGTTTTTGTAAACTCCCTCGTAAACATCATCATGAATTATGATACACATTGTCTGGGTTTCATATTGTAAGACTGCCACTTGATTCACAGTTAGGCTTATACATCTTGTCATGGAAACAGTTTGGGATTTCTTATTTTCTTTTCAGTTCTGATTTTCCTTATGCAAGTTTGCATCTTTTCTTGCTTATTATTTTAGTTTGAATGCATTTGCTCTGGCTTGGTGATGTGCCCTTCTCTCTCTTTCCTGTGTCCGTGCATGTGCCTGTGTCCTTGGCTCTCCGGTGGCTGGCCACACGCTCTGCATGCTTCGTGCTACCTCCCCTCTCAAAAGTCAACAAATGCATGTGTGCCTGGGTGGGCTGCTACCCAATACAGACTCTGAAGGGAGCAAAATTCCCTCTGCATCTGAACCAGAGACTAAAAAAGATACCAAAAGAGAATCCAAAAAGAGAAAAGAATCCAAAACCCACTCCAATCAAGTGCCTGAAAGGTAAGCAGCCGCACGTGTACTGCTTGGGTCTCACCGTGCGGTTCACCTTCCTGACTCCTGCTCCCCAGCCCCGGCCTGCCGCGTCCGCCCTTACCAACAGCGAGCTTTGAGTATTCCTGATGGCTCTGTTCCTGGAAGGGTTTAGGAAGGTAAAATCTACAATTTAAAAAAAAAAGCTTGATTCAGGTTTTTAGTGATTTTTAAAACATGTTCATATTGAAAAGACTGAGCAATATGTAAACAAAATTGTGACTCAAGTCATTTTTAGGGGTGCTTAGTTAGGTGCACAGGACCTTACCAAGGCAGTCATAACAGGCACTGCATGCCATATAATTTTGAAATTATGCAGGCAGGTTGTACTAAGAGCTCGCCGGGCAGACACTGTACCACTGAGCTGTGTCCTGGCCCCTTGAAATTAGGTTCTAAGAAGTGAAAAAAAGTGACATCAAGTAAGCCTGTACATTTACAGTAGCTCTATCCTTTTCTATCCTTTTCAGCAAACCCTTCTCAGTTCTTCAGTCATCACATGAAAAGTTTACCACAAAAAAAAAAAAAATGTATAGTAATGACACAAAATAAAGTTTACACCAAATTAATGGTTTTTAGGAGAATCATTTCCATGCTGAGGTTATATTTAAAGTATTTTTAGGTTATGAAATGTGACTTATCTTGCCTCATTTCCTGTTTCTTTGAGGGATGCTGTCTTTCTAAGTACTTGATAAACTGACGCTTTTCCCCTTTTGGGCTTCCTCTGCCCAGCCTCTCCAGTGTCTCCACATTCTTCTTCACTTTCTCTGCCCTTGTCCCAAATTAACATTGACACCTTAACATTTGTTGGTGTCTTGGACCTGACGACTCTCATTCAGGCATTGTCAAGCTCCCCCAAATCTGCAGCCCATATGCTTTATTCTTCCGGATGACTTGTCTGCTAAATGTTTCTAAGGCCCAACATGCATGCAGTTCACATACAGATAGACCAGATGAAAAGGCAAACTCTTGCTCTCTAGCGAACGCAGCAAGTTACCAGTCTACGCTGGCCCAATGGTGAAGGTCAAAGCAAATCCCGATTCCTTGCATCCCCCTTATGACCCTCACAACAATACATAAGGATGCAGGTCGAGTTTCTGTTTGCATCCCACCAGGCCCGTCATTCACTGCAAAGAAATAATGGCTCATGGTCCAAAGAAAGTGCTCAGGAGCATCACAGGTGCTCCAGGCGCAGCTCCAACAGAACCTTCGAGCCTTTGAGAGGAAGCCGCCTTGGCCGCTGTCCGAGGTGCTGCTTTTGTAGGGCCAAGAGCAAGTGGTGCCAGTGAGAAACAGCACCTGCTCGAGGCAGACCTAGTTCCAGTGTCATAGAAGCTCCTCCAGAGGATCCCCACTCTCTGACACGAGTGCATGGGTCCATGTTTCCATTGTATTTCAGAATGAAGATGAACTCATAATATTAAGTAGCCATTGGGTGGTAGTTTTCTACAACTTACAGAATAATTTCAAGTCATTGCAACATCCTCCCCCTTGCTATGAAGATCTCTGGCTAGATATCTTCGCACCTACTTGGCACATGATGACACTGAACATGAACAAATTTAAGTGGCAAATCCACATGTCCTAAATTCAAGACTTCTCCTCTTTGCACTGCAGCTACACTGCCCCTAGGTTCTAAAGATCTGAGAATTAGAAACTGATCTTCATAAATTCAGAAATACTGCACCTCATTTCTACACCTTGGTCTTCTTACCTGTAAAATGAGTAGACAAAACTGTAGCATCTTTAGTATTGTTTTTTAATCTTTAAGGTTGTCTTCTGTGGGTTGCAGTAAGAAATAAAGCAGCTCATGGGGAGATAGTTTGGCAGTCTAAGCGCCTGCCTGGCAAAGTCCTGAGTTCAATCCCTGGTACCACATGCCATGCCAGCCAAAACCAGGTATGGTGGTCCATGCCGATAACCCCAGTGCTGGGAAAACAGACAGGAGGACCACTATGAATCTGATCTGCATAGTGAAATTCTGTACCAAATACAAACAAATGATTTTTAAAAAGAAATGAACTGCTCATAGCCAGGTTGCATTTTCTAAGGCTCAATTAAAATATGGCCGACCACTGCCATTTTAAGAATACTTGCCAAATTCCAACTGCTATGTAAAATAATTTTGATGCATGTTATCTGATTTTATTTTTGTCCCACTGCTGTGAAATACATATTGTTATTGACCTTCTACACTAGATGTGGCCTTGAGGCTCAAATTCACATACTTCTTGGAAGCTCAGCAACAAATAGTAGTCTGAGCCTGACTGGAGCTCAGCACTATGGCTGTGGAGCCTGTGCTTATAGCCACCCTCTCTCTCTGTCCTTTCAAGACTGGCATTGTATGTGGCCTAGGACACCATTTGATACTTGTGTCAACATTTCCAGGTGACATACCGAAACAGTCACCTGCCTTGAAGCACTTTCCATTCGGGGCCTAGGATGCCCCATGAGAGTATGGCTCACCGACGTAACTAGATTTGTGGAGACAGTAGACTGCCCTGGAGTTTTAGACCACCCGGGGAAGAGTTTGCTTTGGATACTAATTACCAGCCTCTGGTATTATGGGATCATATTCCTAAGCTATTTCACCTGCACAACCTTGATTTAAATGTGGGGCTGTGGTCTATTCCTGCCCCGGAGGTTAAAAGAAATGACAAGCTTCAGAGGTGGCTTGGCAGGAGCGTGACGGGGACCCCGAGCGTGACCTCCCACACTCCAAAGGAAAAGCAAAAGGAGTTCATGACTGGTAAGCAGATGACCCCTCTAACTGAATTTAAGTGAGCCGAGAATTTCATTGCCGTCATCTCAAAACCAGCTTCAAATTAGATAGAAGATTCTTTTAGATATTATTAGCGCAACAGCCCCTGCTGGCAGGAGTAGTTAGCAAGTGCCTGTGTGTCACAGAACAAGTTTCTCTGGTGGGCTCCAGAAGCCTGTGCCTCTTCTCCATGAGCGAGAACACCGGTATGGGGCAGGAGCCCCTGAATCAGGAGTAGCTGGCCGTTCAGGTGGCGTTTGCTGTTCCCAGTCCCTAGCACCGTGTGGCTTGAGCAGTCTATGTAGTTGGCTTCTGTTAGAACAGTGCTGCTAAATGGGAGAGTGGCTTTGCCCCTGGAGGACCTTGGCAGTGTCCAGAGACACTTCTATTTTCATACCCACACTATTGTCTTGAAGTAGGTCAAGGCTACGGGATACCACTTCTTGTTCTGTAATGCCAAGGCAATCCCCACACAAACAGAGCTCAAATCCCACTCACGCCAAGGTCAAGAAGCCCTGTTTTAACTCAAAGTCTTAAGTAATGGACCAATTTATTCTTTTATTTAGGTGTTTTGTTTCTTTATACAAACTTGATCTGTGCCTAAAGGCATAGCAGATGCCCCTGCTGATATTCCATTTGTACAGTTGGGGACTTTGCTAAAATGCACAATATTAAATCCCATCCTCCAATAATTGGACTCACCAAGTCTCAGAGGGAGTCAGGATTCTGTGTTTCTCATACTGACCCCTACCCCAGTATTCTAAGCTGTTTAATATTTGGAGGACACCTGTTTCAGGTTTGGTTGTCAAACTAAAGGCACATTTGAATGATTTGCAGGAGGAGAGAAAATGCTGGCTCCCGGGCCCCGCCCACAGAGTTTCCAATACAAAGCATCAGATGTGGCCCAAGTATCCTGAACACAAAATCTCCGTAATTGTAGTAAGTGTCAGGCCCATTAGTTGAAAGAACATTAGTTTGGGCCAGCTTTTAAAAACTAAGCCCGTGTTTTCAAAAAAGAGAAGGAAGAACAGGGAACTGCAAGCGTGTTCAGCTGGCTGCTCTTGGCGGTTGTGAAAGCCACAGATGTAAATTGCTATATCTTCTCATTTTAAATCAGCTCCTAAGGTTGCAGCACTTAATTTTCATCATAATATTTCTAGTATTCTTTCTAGATGACATTTAGATCAGCATCACTTTGGTCACTGTCCCACGGTGACAAGGCAAGCAAATGCAAGTTGCGTCAGTGTTCCTTGGATCCTCCTATTATTGGGATGGCAAAATTTTCTCATTTACATTATTATTTAACATTTCTTGAATGCCAGTGCTGCTCCCCACATATGGGCTGTGTGGAAAGTACATTGTACCAGCAATTAACAATCCATAATCCCAGTCGCCCCGATCCAAAGTGCAGCGGGTATTCATCAATCTACGAGCAGATGTAAAAAGGCCAGGATTCTCGGAAGAATGTGTCCAACTGACAGGACCGTGTGAGCCCAGTGCTTAGGGCCTGAGCAACCGAACTGTTGCACAAAACTTGCTTTTCTCCTGTCACTGCACCGTGGCTCACGAATGAGAGGCGCCATCCACCCACTGGCTCAAGACGGAAAGAAGTCGTCTTTGGCTCCTCCTCCTCCCTAGCGAGTCACAGCACGCAGCACTTCTCAACAGCTCTCAGACCAGGCATTTGTGTACTCAGTGCCTCTGCCCTAGTGCGGACCTAAATCTTCTTTCCAATGCATCTGAGGTGGCTCCCTCGCAGTTCACTTCCCTCCAGGGCTGGGCCCTGTTGTTCTCTTTATTTATTTATTTATTTATTTATTTATTTTTGCAGAACCAGGGATTGAACTCAGTCTTTTGTGCTTGCCAAGGAAGCACTTATTCCACTGAGCCATCTCCCTGCCCCGCCCCCCACTGTTGTTCTCTAGATCAGGAATGACCACGAGATTCCCATGCCCTGAAAGCAGGAGATTTGGGGTGGCGATTGAATCTTGGGGGCAAGCCTAGTGAGAGGTAGTCTGCTGGTGCTGGCTTAGTGTCTACGGGTCTATATCCCTCCCCCACTGCTCTCTCCCACTCTCCCTCTCTCCCTCTGTCTCTCTGTCTCTGTCTCTTTTTGTCGGTCTCTGTCTCTGTCTCTGACTCTGTCTGTCTCTCTCTGATTCTCTGTCTTTCTCCATTTCTCTCTCCTCTCTTTCTCTGTCTCTATCTTTGTCTCTCCTCTGTCTATCTCTGACTCTGTCCCTCCCTTCCTTTTCCCTCCCTCCCTCCCCATTTCCATTTCAGCATGTCTTTGCACCTTGCCATGTCTGTCTTGCTGCCAGCCAGCCATGGACAAAAACTTCTGAGACTGTGAGCCAAGGTCAGCTTCTCCTTTGGTTGCAGACACTGGGGTTTGCATCTTCATGATAAGGACAGTGACCAAGATAGGCCCTCACCCCCAGTCTTTGCTACACAATGGTTCTTGTTGTTGTTTGTGAATGCCCACCTAGCAGTAAATAAATAGTGTACATATTTTTCTCTCACTCTAATTTCTCTCCATAACAGAGAGAGAGAGACAGAGAGAGAGAGAGAGAGAGAGAGAGAGAGAGAGAGAGAGAGAGACCTGTTGCTTTATAACTCTTCTTCCCTCAAAGGGCAAACAGCCGTGCCCTAGGGCTGGCTATGTGGCACCAGCCGGAGCATGGGACTCTTGTGGCAGGCATGGTTGGTGCCACAGTAGCTCTGTGCACCTGGGCTCCTGTCACACCCTGACAAAGGCTTTACTTTTCTTGTGAACAAGAGCGTGTCTCTGGAGGGCCTTCTAGCTTGGTGAAGACTAGGCCTTGTGTATGGATGAATTATATTGTAATAGAAATTCTAAAGAGCCAGCTTTACTTAATAGGAAGTACTTGTAAGAAACAGAGGAAAAATATTCCAAACAAATTTCAAATAGAAGTAGGCATCCTCGATATTCATAGGAAAATTCTCTTCAGAGTTGTCTCCTCATAGACCACGTGTTTTTCTCTCTTCCTGAAGAAACTTTGCCCTGTGAGAAAAGCAGGCTTTCCCACTCAGACATAAAGTCCAGTGAGATGTGCTGCCCTGCCTGCCCCATCAGTACAGTCTTTCTGGTCCATAGCAGGCCACCAAATAATGTGCTTTATTTTTTTTTTGGCGGAACTGGGGATTAAACTCAGGCCTTTGTGCTTGCCAGGGAAGCACTTATTCCACTGAGCCGTCTCCCTGGCCCAATGTGCATATTTTATCTGAAATCCCAACATGGTACGTTGTGGGCACTGAGATTGCCAACACAGATATGCATTTCCTGATGTTGATCCACTTTCAGGATGGGTGTTATGTGCTCCCGGTCTCATCAGTGGGAACCCTACCATCAGGCCTTCTGGGCAGGATCTAAAGCCTAGGTGTCTATTTGTCTAGCAATTTTTTTAAAAAGGCATTACTTCTCTTGTTCCTCAAAAGGATATATCTCCTCTTGGGAAAAATGCATGCTTTCCATCTCTTGGGTTCTTGTTTCATCTGGTCCGTAGGCTGACTCTGAAACCAGTTTGAGTAAAATTCTCCTACCAACAGTGTTCACATTCAGTAGAAACTCCCCAACCACTCCTTTATACCAGAGTGAACAAAATATCTCATATTGTTGGGTTAAAACTACCTACTCAGGTAAACTGTGAAGAGGCCAGAAAGGGGCTTTGCTTAGTGTGTTTTATCTTTCCAGGCCCTTATTGTTTTGAAATTGACTAATAATCCACCCAAAAAAAGGAATAATGCACACTTGCACACTTGTAATGTAGAAAATGCTTGTTGTTGCTTCCTGCCTTACTCTTTGTGATACAAACACTTTGATATATTTGTTTTAGCAGGGTGGCTGAGCCTCAGGGCGTCACGGTATAATTAGGGAAGGGAATGGGCTGGGAGGAACGAGGAGGGAAGGGGTAAGGATGGCTTTCATAATGAAGCAGTGATTGTGGGATGTGAGGGTCCTAATTAAAATATATAATTAACCCAGAATTATACAAACCATCCAGATGAGCAAACAGGATGTGTCCTGATAGCATAATGCTTTCTTATCTTGAATTTGTTATCTTGAATTTGTAGTTATTAACTGTTTGAAAGAGACAAAAGAAAATATCCCATGATCCATTCAAATTCAAAGACAGCACTAGAAATTGTAAGATAAAGAGTTGTCAGGAGAAGGTGGGGTTTTCTAAAAGTCAAGGATGAAGAGTGTTTGGTGCAAATGTGATCTGAGGAAGCATTGCAGGGAACATCTCAAATATTCAGGGCCCCCCCCCCAGGCCCTTAAGCTCTAGTGCTTCTGGGCTGGACCCATTGAGAAGCAAGCAGGATTCAGTTATCGTGCTTGTTTAAGGACACTTCCATGGCTCCGCAGTGCCGTCTGCAGGCATGCATCCATTTGGAGAGCAAGAACATACCATGTTTACAGCGCCTGCACAGCATATGTGGACATTTGCATTTGGAGATGAAAGTACGTTCCCTCTTCAGCTGGAGTTTTACCCCTTACTGGTCGTGCTTGGAAGCTTAAAGCTGGTGGTGCGCAGAGCAGTGAACCTGCAGCTCTACCCTCTCCTGTTGAATTTGCACACTTCTCTCTATACCTGAATTCTTTACTCCATCACCAAACAGATGCCTGATCAGAAGACATCAGTCATCATGAAGTTGGAATTAATTTTGCATTCTAGCATTCTTGAAAAGACATCTCACCTTGCATGCTAGGTTGTGGGGCCCAAATTTCAATCTGATGTGCAAAACCAGGCTATCACGATAATTAAGTGTTGTGGCTGTCTGTGCTCACCTGGATGTGTGGGGACAATTTCACGGCCCTGAAGAGGTCAATTTATTTTACAAAATCCAGCATAGCTCAGTGCAGCTGAAGATCCTTGGTTATGTCATTCATGCTTAATTTCAAATATCAAAATAAAACATTCTGCTTAAAAGCCTAGCACTTAATTGCTGAATATAAGCCTATAATAAACATTAATTAATAAGCTCTAGCTGAGAAGCATTTGGGGGAAAGGAAAAATAATTTACATAACCAGAAACTCAAAGGGTTGGTTAGCTGGGTTATGATCATTTCAATTTGACAAAAAATAGCATGGAAAGAAAGAAAAATGCAAGCCTCAATGTATTATTAAATAGCATAGAAAGAAGGAAAAATGCAAGCCTCGATGTATTATTATTTGTGACATGGCTCAAGATGGAAGGCCGTGAAGAGAGTGAAGATGACAGAACGGTGCTAAGCACTGTGACAAGAACTTGAAGAGCAGCCGACGTGACATCTTTCCTATCATGCTGCTGAAAATGTCAACTTTGTGAAGGACAGTGAGAAAATGGTTGGCCGAAAACTTGAAAGGTGGATTCCAGAGATGCCCGCTGTGTCACATGCAATATAGTCTCGGGGGCCAGAGAGACCCATTTCTGGTCCAGCGATGGCCTGCAGGTGGGAGAGCACCCAGGGTCTGCCTGGCGTCCAAAAATGACTGCACTTGGCCTGCGTATTGTCTTAAGCTTGCAGAACCATGATATACAAGAAGTGAGTTGTTAGCCAGTGTGCAGTTGGGTAGAATCAGAGACCAGAGGCTGCATTTTTGCACGTGTGTGTGTGTGTGTGTGCGCGTGCGCACGCCTACGCATGTGTGTGCGCACGCGCACACACGCCTACATGTGCGTGCGTGTGTGTGTGTGTATGTGCGTGTGTGTGTGTGTGTGTGCGCGCATGCGCGCGCATGGGCACATGCTCCTCTTGAAAGCCATACTCAAAAGTATCCATACTTGTACTAAAATCTGGGATTTGTGTAGTTTAAGGAGGGATTACACACTTCAGGAGCCTACTCCATGTAAGTAGCAAAAACTATGGATAATTTAAGCAAAAGAAAGTTTGTTGGGATAATGAAGCTGAGAACCTCGAAGAAAGGAGTGGAAATCTGGAATCAAGGCCTCCACAGGAGAGCAGGAAGCAGCAACAGAGGAGTGGCCTTGCTCTCAGATCCCTGGGCAGTCAGCAAAATGCCAGAGTCCAAGCTCCCTGTGGACACACTGAATCAAGCCTCTGAGGGTGACTTTTCTCAGGTTCAGAATCTAGCCAGAGAACAGGAAACTGTTGGAAGAGCCAGCTGCCAGAGCAGGCAAATCTCACCTCTTTCTTCTCTGCTTACATCATTTGCAGCACCAAGATTCAGAAGAAACGGTCCTGGTGGCAGGACATTTATCGTCCTCCATCCTTTGCTATAAACATATAGCAACTGTGAAAGAGAAGAACCTCCCCTAGGCTCCCCTCACCACAAATAGCACGGCAAGCGGGTCCTCGGCCTGCTGTCCTCGAGGGCTCCCAGAGTGTGTCTGAGGTGATTCCCTCAAATTTGGAGGCTGTCAGGAAGTGGCAACAGATGCCAAGAAGGCAAAACCTGGGGAGGCAGACCGAGCACAGCCAGGCACAAGCGAGGACACTAAACGGAAGGTTAGCAGTAAGACCACGCAGCCCAGAACATTCTAGATTTTGAAAATTCAGCTTCATCTCTCCCTTTTCTCTCTCTCTCTCTTTGTGACTCATTAAATGTTCAGATACTGAGAAACTAACAAGATCCATAGCCACTTTTATGACAATTATAGAGTCAGATCCCCAAAAAAATATTTCCAGGAAAAAATAAGAACTTAGCTCCTGTGATACACAGGTACAGCTCAGCTGTTACTACGTGTCTAGCGGCCGGCAATGCTGGTCTGGCTCCCTGGCGACAGTGCCAGCACCCCCTTCGGAAGGGTCGGGAAGCTCAGGCGGTGGACCGTGCAGCTCTTAGAAGAGATCTCTGGCTCCAAATCCACTCCACTTCAGGGAACTTGGGTACCTGAGTCAACATACTCTGTCAGCCACAGAAAGCATCTCCACCACCTTTGGGGATTTTGTTGGTTGGTTGGCTGATTGGTTTGCAGATATTTCTTGGGTTATTTGTCTATTTACTTGCTTCATTTTTTATAAAGTAATGTTTCTCTGAATGTGTTTTTTTTTTTTTTTTTTTTTTTTTTTTGTATTTTAGGGAATGGTCTATAGGGTATTCAGGGTCTCACTGCAAGATCAGACTCACAGTGATCCACCTGCTTACAGCCTCCCAAGAGCTGGGATTTCAGGCGCATACCATCACGCCCAGTCTCAATTGCCATGTGGCCCAGGGATCAAAGTCTGTACTATAGGCCTTACAGGCTTCATGAGTTTAGGTTGTTTTACTTATGTTTAAAAAAAAAAACTATTCACACTGACACAGATGACCAAGAAACAAATGAAGTACATTTTTAGTTGCTTACATTTGTTTAGAGAGTAGTCCGCGGAGAAGGGATCGGGGAAGCCGATGCCTTTCGGGATCGCAGGTGTGGGCCAGCACAGCAGAGGCAGGCGGCACAACCAAAGCTCAGGGCTGCCCCAGTGCAGCGCGGAGTGAGGCTGAGCTGAGAGGGCGGCGCCGGGACTGTACAGCTCCGACCATCGCTCGGGCGTGTGTGGCAGCTACCTGTGTTAAAGGCTCACTGAGCGGTGAGGGAAGGCTGAGACTCAGAGAGGTCTGTCTCCTAGCGTGGCCTCAGACATCTCTAGGAGCGCCACGTCCTACGCTTTGGACCGTGATCCTCAGTCCCCTCCCAGCATGAAACTACATTTCTTAGCATTTGTCTCTGGGCTTCTTCCAAACGAAGAAGCTCGGCGTTTGTGTGGTTCCCTTGTCACCAGGCCGTTGTGCACCCACACACCAACCCTATGTGTGTTTAGGCTCTAGCAAGCTGAATATTCCATAAATTTAAAGGCCAGAGTAAAGAAAATTCAAACTTATACAAAAACAAGAATTTACCAAAGAAAATGTTACATGGATCTGGGGGAGGTCAATGAATTCTCCCTGGAATTTCACTACAAACTCATGAATGGTTCAAGCAAAACAAAGAATGGTTTAAGTTAAACTTCATAACTGGGCATTTGAAGTTCTTTTCCAGAAAAAAAATCTTACTTACCTTATTTACTTTGAAAATAAGGGCATTTTCCAATATTCCACATCCTATTCTTCATTTACCATTTTACCTTCTTTCATCAGATGAGTTGGGACAATTAGAGGATTATGAAGAATTAGATTGGATAAGATTTTAGTATTTGAGGGTTTTTTTTTTAATAATGGGGGAATGGACATTTTTTCTTTGTTCAAATAGGGTAGATTTATTATTTAAAATTAAGAGAAGCTGACCGCTTAACCCCCACAAGGAATTACACTGCTCTTTGCTGCCAATGCTTTTGTGCAGTCGGGCTGGAGTAGTATGCATAAAGGATTCTCCCAGCTCCTGCTGCAGCCTGAGGAGGCCTATAAATACGACCATTTGTTTGGTCTCAAGATGACTCGCATTTGCAAACCGAGGAATGTTCCAATAGAAGTTTCCTAGTGACACACCAATCTGCAAACTGGCTCAGCCAGTAGTCAAAACAAGTCACTACAAGATCTCAGAAAACGGAAGGCTTCGAATGGGTCAAAGTATCCTGCGTGTAATTTGGCACAGATAAACAGGGGCTATAAATATGCAACCCCTCTATATTGTTTACTTGAAGGGGCTCTAACCAATAGGGCAGACATGAATGTGCCCAGTGGGGATATAGAACCATGAGAATAGTAACATTAAACTGAAATCACTCATTCACTCCAAAATCTTTCCTTTTATTACAATGAGTAATTGTTTGCTAAGATTAGAAGATGTGTGGTTTGCTCTTCAGTTAATACTCAAGCACTTAATAAATCCAAACATTTATTATGACTGAAATGGAGCCATTTATGAATATTTAACACACCAGGTGATATAGACACATACAAGATACCTGGTTTTCATAGGAATCTTTGTGCCTAGCTCAGGAGCCCCAAACCTGAGTACCCTAAGAAAGACAGGTAATGGGTGAGTGCCCGTGCCAGCCTAGAGAGCCCTTGTTAGAGGGTGCCAATCAGTGCTAGACATTCTGAATTTCCGAGAGAAATAAGAAACCAGAATCGTATCATAAAGCTTCCTAATTCTAAAACTTTTGGTAACTAGTGAAAACTTCTTAAGAAGCTGAGAGGCAAATGGAACGAGTCAAGGAGATGGGCTTCCCAGCATACTGCCTCTTTGTGCCTGTCACCATACAGCAGGACAGCAGCTACAGCTCTGCACATGTCCCCCGTGTGGATGACAGTGCCAGGTCATCCCAGCCACCCTAGAAGGCTCCTTGGAGCAGCAGAGCATCTTTTGTCCTTCCGGGGCTCGCTGGAGTGGCTGTCTGCACGATGCACAGCCCCCTCCTCGCGCCGGAGATCTGATCGGGGCGGCATCACCCTTCTCCTGTCTTCTTCCCACAGGCCTGACGGAATCGGGACCGTGACTGTTGAAGAAAAGGAACGCTTTGAGGAAATCAAAGAGAGACTACGAGTTCTGTTGGAAAATCAGATTACACATTTCAGGTAAAGATCTAGTGTCCGGGGTCTTCTTGGGTGGAGGGGACTGGGGAGACCCAAAGAAAGAACCTGATTCTCCCAAACTGCAAATCCATCTTAGATGCACTGAGCTGTTGAGAGCAAAGGAGCAGAGAAAGGCGAGGCCATCATCAGACACAGCTCCTCAGTAGCTAGGCGACTCTGAATTCTGAAGTTCATTTCATTTCCACCCAAAGAACAAAGTCTTTTCTGTGTGAGTTGGCTCTGGTTATCGAGCTATCATAAGAAGTTACACCTGAAGCTTCATCAGCGACCTGTCTGAGTCCAGCCTGGAGGGTGGCTATCCCCACACACTGGAGACAGCTGGCAGATCTTGCACCCCACCCTTACCCTGCATAGCCACTTCTCCCTTGGAGCACACTGAGTGCTTCCCATGTTATTATCCTGGTGGCTCTAGACAGAGATCCTGACATAATAACTCAAAAATAGCAATAATATCTATAGTAGATTCTACTTACCAAACACTTCCATGCTCTAGGACTAGAAAATTATTAATTTCTCACAGAACATCTTAATAAGAGAGTCATTACAGTCTCCACCTCAACTATGTAAAATAGGGTGGATAGAGATTTAGGAACTTACCCAAGACCTCCCACAGAATCTGAGCTTAAGTTGCCCAGGCTGCTCTCTGTACCTTGGAGACAGTGATTTGAGGAGTTTGTGACAGCCTGAAACAGTGATGGAACTCGTAGTGGAACCTGATATACCGCCCATGTGTATGGTTCTGAAATTCTCTTTTGGATGGAACCAAATGTAGATGAGGTGTCTTTTGTTGATCATGCACTGCGTGCAAGATGCACAACTAATAATAAAAGGCCCAGCAGAAACAGACAATCAAAACGCAGTAGGCAGAACCAAGGGTGGACTTGCGGGGCTGTCCATTTCATGGACACTGAAAGAAGAGCACTTGGAGCTGCCCATTCCAAGTAACTTTTCTACTGCTAGTCCCTATAATATGTAGGGTCACATTTGGGCTTCCCGTTCATAAAGAAATGCAAACAGAGCCCTCCTTCATCACTGCAAACATTCTTTTCTGCTGCAGACTCTTGCCGAGTCCCTCTTTAGTCATTATTCACACACACACATATATACATTATATACACACATGAATGGTGTGAATTCAGATTAACATAACACGGTGTGGCAAAATGAAAAGCATGTTCTGTTCCTTGGGGAGATTTGCTATAGGAATCAAACTGTAACATATTTCCTGCTGAAATGTAATGAAGTTGGGTGACCTGAAGAATTCTGTCTTTTTTAGGTATTGCTTTCCATTTGGTAGACCTGAAGGTGCATTAAAAGCTACTCTCTCACTCTTGGAAAGGGTAAGAATGAAAGTAAAAGACACATGCAGAAATGTGCATGTAATTTTCATGAGAAACTGTGAGTGAATGATCTAGCTTGTGAATTTTCAGAGTCTGTTTACCATTCACCAAACATCAGGATAAAAGATTTGCATGAAATCTGTCTCCCAATTTCAAATAGTTGAGCTATGTGGAAGGGATACTTCTGACCCATCTTTGACTCCCAGCCAGGCTTCCCCAGCCTGTGTGCTGCCCACCTAGTGTTTTCTCTTTAACCACGGCTTTCGATCAGTGTTAATTCACAAGGAAGCTCTCACAGCTAACTTTAAATCTGTAGTCCTTGAGGAGCCTATCTGAGTAATACACACGCTGCTTTGGGCTCCCTTAAAAGTCTCTTTTCTTTCTGCCTGTAGGTTTTGATGAAGGATATTGTCACCCCAGTGCCACAGGAGGAGGTAAAAACCGTCATCCGTAAATGTTTAGAGCAGGCTGCTCTAGTCAACTACTCTCGTCTCTCTGAGTATGCCAAAATCGAAGGTAAGCCTCCCCTATGCCCCCAGTTTTGCATTTTAATTTTGGGATATCTCCCTAGTGAAGTCTCTGTTTTCTGGTGGGCAGCAGAACACAGTGGTCTATCTGAAGCTGATGGGCTGAACCTGAAAGAACTTGAAGTGTGGAAGCTTCTTTGACTATGGCCAAGTGGAAGAAAGCTTAGGGGCCCAGGAGACAGCCTTTGTAGGAGAACAGTGAATAGAGGATGCTCGGAGATAACTGAGAGCCTTCTGAGAGCTTGGGCTGACCCTAAATATGTGCTCTGAAGTTTACCTGGCAGCCAGTTTGGTAATATTGCTGCCTCCTTTAGACAGAGTAAAAGAAGCAATTTGCTGTCCCTGCTGCTAGCATTGAAAGTAAAACAAAAATTATTCAATGCAACCTCACAACTCTGCTTACCACTCTTTGGCCCCCTGGAAGTATCATGTCTTTGGGAACTCTGTTGGTGGCAGGCTGAGGTCAAGCTATCTCAGAGGGCTCAGTCAGCTGTAGATCTCATTAACTCCTATTACTCAGACCTGGCTCGCTTGTTACCACCACAGCCCTCTCAAGTTTATAGGGAAGCGGTTGCTGATGACCTCGTCATCATCCAAAAGACCCTCTGACTAAAACTCTACTTGAGAAAGCAGGGATTGTTCTTTGGGACCTATTCATTCACAAAGGTATTAATCACTTTTCATTGTTACCCCGTTGGCTGCCATAGGGTGATTTGAAAACCACACCCACCTTGACCAGTGGTGTAAGTGTATAAATGTGGAAATTCTATGTGCAAAATTCAGTGTGTCCACGTTCTGGAATCTGATGTTCTCTCACACATGAAACACAGGACGCCTAACAACTCCAGCAAATATGCATTGTCTGCCTTAAGACATCCCCGGGGAAGCAAGACTAACCAGCCACACAGACCCTGATGCTGACCTTGCCAAAGTCCTTGTTTCCTTAGAAAATTAGGTTAAGGTCACATCAAATTTGCAGTGCTTTGTACATTACATGTCCTCCCTCTCAAATTTGTCTGTCTGACAATGCAAATTGTGTACCAGTGGTAATGAATTCACTGTTATGCACCCAGAGAGAAACACTTAAGAATTGGGCACTAAAAGGATGTTTATCAACTCTTGACTTGGTAATGAGTGACAAAAATAGAGGAACAAGAAGATCCTTAAAGGGCTATATTCACAAGTAATTGCTCCAGCACTTACCAGCCCAGCACATAATGATTGGTTGGATTTGGTAAACTCAACCAGGTACCTCCTGATTCCAAGGCCAGGAGGGGGTGGAATCCTGAAACCTTTGGTTGCCATGGCTGCCGCCTCAGACATCTTGGTCTAGCTATTACTAACTAGTCTTTTGTAAGATTTGCTCTCTTCTTTCAGATAAATAAATTCAAAACCAAACTTTAAGATCTGTAAGTAAAAATGCATTCATTTCCAAAGTAGATCAGCTGGTCTGTAATTTCCTTTTGTGCCTCAATTCTTCTTGGTTGTGTTAACTATCTTTTGCACTGTGACTTTTAGGTCTGGGGATTCTTTGAAGAAACCAATTCTTTTTTTTTTTTTTTTTCCGACTCTCTTTTCAGAGAAGTACCTCATTCCACACTACCTGCTCTCTTCTGCTTCTTTCCTTCCTTGTCCGTGATTGGCTCAGCCACTTTTTGCCACGCCCTCTGCAAAAGTGGCTGAGACACCAATTTCAAAGCATGCTGGGATTGTTAATTCAGACAACCCAACATCCTCTGGCTGCATGTATCAGGTTTTCTTTCATGAACATAGTCCAACACGGGCTGAGACATTGCAGCTTTAAAGATATTACTACCAGACGGCTTTCTTTTATAAGGCTCTGATGCTGCCCTCAGAAAATAAATCTTCTATTTTTACAGTTGAGACCCTCTGTGAGCATTGACAGTCTAGTTATCTGAGAATTTTGGAAAGAAGTTGTAGTAATATTGCTGGAGACTATGTTTATGAAGAAATACCTCAAGAGCCTTAGATACTAAAGTCTAAAATCCTTAGTATCTTGGAGCCTTAAATCAATGAAATTCTGTTTCCCTTTACTCATGATGTTTTTGGTCATTGTATTCTTGCCAGCAACTCTAAAGAGACGTGTAAAACCATGGTCACAATCTCTCTCGTGACTCAGTGACTCACGGCATGCTGAATGGTTAATCCAGTAGATCTCAAATTTTGAAACTCCTCTTTCTTTTACCCCGTGTTTATCCCAAAATACTCTGTGGCTATTTTCCTTTGAGCTAATGTAACGTTTTCCTCTAATCTATGACCTTTAACCTCTTTACCTCTGACCTAAGCCTCTTGCATGCCCAAATCCTCTTTTATAGGGAAAAAGAGAGAAATGTATGAGCATCCTGTCTTCTGCTTGGCCTCCCAAGTGATGGATTTAACCATTCGTGAGTACCTACCACCTCCTCACCATGCTGTCTCCACTCTTCCTGTTTCCATTATTTCAAAACAGTCCAGATCCAAACCGACTCACTCTCCTTGCTTCAAGTTTTTGAGCATTGGCTTGTCTGTTGGTTCTGTCTGTGAAACCCAGTGTGAGAAGTCCAGTCACTTTTTTATCAGCTGAAAACAGGTTAGACAATTAAACCATTTGTTTGTGAGAAACTCAGATTCGTCTGTGAGTTTTTCAGTTCTCCTCTGTCTGTGACCTGAATGCATTTTTACTTTGCTTGTGTGTAGCCCTGATTTGTAAAGTGCTTGTCACTGGTACACAATCCAAAGATAGCGGCTAGGCTGGGCTCAACATGCTAGGGCTCAGATGCAAGACATCAGGGGCAACTTCATGCCTTTTTCTATGATTAAGATGTCAAACGAATGTGGGTGTGAGACCACACGAGGTGGTCCCTTCTCTGTAAAAGCCAGAACTGATACGCCTCTTGTCTGTTCTCTCTCAAACTGGGAAGATTTCCTTGTTCTCTCTGGAGCATTTGACTCATCCCTGTCCTCTAAGCTCTGGCTGGGACATATGACTTGTCCTTTGGGGAGTTCACATATGTGTCACAGCTTGATTTCACATTGAACTTAATTTTACTAATTTTCTATTTGTGCAGCTTTCTCACCTCTGTGAAGGAGCCTTTTTGTGCTGGCCCCCACACTTTGGGGCGGTGGGAACCCAGGGCGACCTTTACCTTCCAATGTCATGTAGCACACATACCTGGGGGGCATTTTGGTCCGCTTGCTCATTAATCTTGCATATGTGTTCTTGTTTCTCTCTCTCTTCTTTCCTTGTTCTGCTCTCTCTTTCAAATAGAGAATCAAAAGGATGCAGGTGAACCAATTGTATATGCATTATCAATTATCAGGACTGTTGAGTTATATTCAGTTTTTATGTTTGTTTGTTTGTTTGTTTTTTCAGTAGCTCCTTAAGATATGTGCTCCCAGAGAGTTGTGTGGAGTTGCAAAAATACTTAAGGAGTTAATTTGTGCTGTCTAGATACATCTCATGCCCATTGCAATGTTGCCCTTTATAGAGCAGAATTTCCATAAAGGTCTGAGCTTTGAAGGAACAGAATCTGGCTTGCTGCAGGCTTCACTTCACCTTGGTTTCAGGATCCAATGATTGGGCCTCTTGTGCATTTTTTAAGTTACTGACCCAAATGAATCCCCCTTTCTGTTTTCCATTTCTTTTTCCTGTTTTCTGCTCTATGGAGAAGTTTGTGTTCTTTGGTGGATGTTTACGGCCAAGATACAGGCCGTGTCTGCGTTGGTCTCGTGTGTGCTGCATGGTCGCGCAGGAAGCACAGGCAGGCGATGGGGCAGGGGATGTGGCTGGCAGCCCCACGAGGAGGAAGCCCTTAGAAAACCCTCTGGCTTTGGATGTTCTCTTCTCGTTTGGTCCCAAGGCTTCTGAGCCTGTTCTGAGGAAAACTTGGACTTGAAACGTACATGTATGGTGCAGGTCACTGTTTTGGGTACCAAAAAGTGTTCCCCAGAACTATCATTTAGTCCAAGTGGACAGTTGGATGGTTGCCAGAATTCAGAAAGCATTTTGGAGGATGTGTTAAGCACTAGACTAATGACAAATACTAGGTCTCAAACCTGTGTCCAAGACAAGTGAGCCTGTCTCTCCCTGATAGAAGTGTTTTTCCTTCATCTGTTCACTCACTTCTTCACTCACTTGTTCACTCATTCAGTCAGCAGATGTCTACACCCAATGCCTGCCATGCAGCAGGTTCAGCTCCCAAAGCCAGGCACTGCATTAGCAAGAGCAGAGCCGCAGTCAGCCTCCCAGAGCCTCCACCTGAGGACACGTTAAGATTCATTACACTGGGACACCTATTGGCCAAGCTGTGCATGGGTGGGGGCACTGCGGTGTTGTCAGAAAGGCATAGACAGCTTTGCAAGGTGGCAAGGCCTGAATTGTATCCTGGGAGAGGTAGATACCATGATGCCGAGCTGAGACTGGAAGCCAGAGAGGCCTTTCAGATGAAAAGTGGAAGCCGTGCAAATTCATGCAACGAGATAGCTCATAGAAACAGCTAATGCTTATGTAGTGGATGCTATGGGCTGGGCACAATTTGTGTGCTGTTTATACCTACTAAGTCATATTTACCTTGAAGCCCCTGTGAGAGAGATAGACTGTTTCCTTCCCAGTGCACAAAGGAATAGACAGAACAAACAGCCTAACAAAACAGTCCTGCGAGCACAGCAATAGAGCCATGATCTGACCCCAGGCAGAGGGGCCCACATGCTGAACGACTCTGTGATCAGCGCGGCTGCAAGCAGAGTTGTGACAGCTGAGGTGGGGCTCTGGAGGGAAGGCAGGTGGGGGCGTGGTCTCAGAGGTGGCAGACCCCATGGCAAGACAGCATCCTTCTGGAAGGTCTTCTGCTGGCATCTGCACTGGCTTTTACCTGCCTGTGAGAAAGAGGCCTCCTCCCCTCCAAAGGTGACAGAGAGCAGCGGAAGGCTCGTCCACAGGAAGGCGGCTTGGTGATTACACTCCAGAAAAAGCACACTCTAGCAGCAATGCAAGGAAAAGACTGGGGCAGGAAACAAGGAAAGCTGGGTTTAAAATCCAAGCTCAGAGCCTAGATGGGTTGGAAGCTTGGTGTGTGCCAGGCTTCTTCCACGCGTCTCAGGTATCAGTCACATTCACAGTCTTAGTAACTCTACTGCTGGCCTTCACGTTTTCTCCCTTGTCTTTCTTCTCCCTTTTCAATTTCTGCAGTAAACAGAGCACAAGTGTGGGGGTGGTAGGCACAGGCGACTGCAAGGCATGGCAGGACACCTCACAGTCTCAGGTACCCCTGGGGTGGGCCCAGTGCTGGAACCGGAATATAGACAGCTCCTGAGGTCTTTGGTCAGCTTTGCTTTAGCGTTTACAGGGCTCTAGGCTACTTTGCTCCTTGTGTGGCAGCACTATTAGAAATTCATTGTTGAGTTTAATTACAGTAGCTCAGGAAAACAGATACAAAAGACTGCTAGTCTGTGTAAGCAAAGCCGTGGCTCCTGAAAATGCATTCTATTATTTGAAGTACATTTCCACTTAAGCCATCACACACTGAGAACCAAGCAAGCTCCGAGAAAGCCTACACTACTATTGCTGTTTTGCCTCAGTTCTTGGCTAAATACTTGCATAATTTCCTGAGCATCATAACGGTTCCACTGGAATTTGAAATACAACAACTTTTTCCTTTAAATATGCCAAGGATTTTAAAAATTGGACAGATGATTTATATAGAGAAAGAGAGAGATGAGAAGGATAGAAATAGAGAGATGACAGATGAGAGATCGATAGCCAGCCAGCCAGCCTGGGGCCAGGCACTGTGCTGAGGACTTCACACAGTGGAGAATCTGATCAGATCTTCACTTCAACCCATGAAGTGGGCTTTGCTACCGTTCCACTTACAGATGGTGAAGCCACAGTGCAGTGAGGATAAGTAACTTTCTGAGAAGGATTTCATCTCAGTTCTGACAAAACGAAGAAGCCAGGCTTTTTGTCTCTCTCTACCACAGAGGCTTCCCGCTGACATGGCGGAGGCTTGGACAGTCTCATCCACTCTGTGCATGAGGTCAAGTGACCCTGCAGCTTTGAGCACAGAAAAGCAACAGAATAACAGCGTGGTTCCCTCAGAGGCCAGTCACGGCCACAGTCTTTACACTGTGAAGTCTTTTTGTGGGTAGTTGAGATATCCTGAGACTGCTAAAGACCTGGAGACTTGTCCCCTCCTGGGTAACAAAAACCTTCTAGAGCATGTCAAATCCATGCAAAGGACCTCCAAGAAGATCTTGTGGTACAGAGGTCTTGTGTCATCCCCAGCCTTCAATCAGATCTCCCACGGGTCTGAGCCTGTTGAACGAGAGGCAGTCAGTTGCTCATGAAGCTCAGCAGCACACAGTGCAAAGCCCCCACCCTGCTGCCTTCCCAAGGGACCAAGAGGGAGTACCCCTCCCCTCCAAGGTCCAGGCCATTCTAACGGGAGGAGTGTCTATAGCTTCATGCCTTGCACATGAGCAGCGAAATATTGCCCTTTTCATCCTTTTCTGTTTTAGTGATGCATAATTCAGAGTTTCCAAACCCAAATTATTATGTGGACTAGTGCCTCTTTCATACTTTACAAGGGGGGATGCACATTTAAAAGATTGTCACCAAGGAAGGGTCGAAGGGGTAGCTCAGTGGCATAAGTGCTTGCCTTGCAAGTGCAAATTCAAGAGTTCATTCCCTGGTACCACAAAAAAAAAGACAAAGAGAGAGAGAGAGAGAGAGAGACAGAGAGAGAGAGACTGGTTATAAAAGAGATTTGAAGGAAGAAAGGATGTGTTAAAAATGTCCTATGAATCAACAAGTATAAAGCCAGAAAAGCAATAAGATGGTCCAGAAGCAACTATCCCAGGAATATGCATATCTCATTTCATTCTCACAAATATCCCTTGAGACGGGTTCTACTACATTTCACAGACTGCTAAAGGCCACCAATCATGAGATGCGCACTAGTGTACGCCTGAGATGAAGATAATGCTACCAACCCAGTTCTGAGATGCCACCAAATATAGGATGCATCCAGACTTCAGCCATGTTGCAGTGTGCCTGGAAACCCAGAAATGGAAAATTCGCAACTTGCTCAAGGTGAACAGCTGGTGAATTGCAGAGTAAGAATTTGAGCAGGAACCTTTCTACTCCTCCAACCCCTATTTCCGCTTCTTCATTGTGAAATGCTTGGGCATTGTTAGCAATAAAATTGAAAAACCAGGAAGAGGCTTATCAAATAATCACAAATAAAACACATAGCTATTAGGTAATCTCAAACCTTCAGTAGATCAGGAAACCAAGGGCTAAAAAGATAACCCAGATTCAATGTAAACTGAGTAGTGATCATTCTGTCCACTGCGCTGTGTACGAGTGGTGGAGAGTCACACTCCAGCAGGCTGCATCCCCTTGCATTCACGAGCTCACTGGCATTATGCGTTAGGCCCCTAGATGCACAGATGCAAGGAAACCCGAATCCGGAGCCAGCCTGAAGCACTGATTTGTTTTTATATCCGACATCAACCACTGTTGTGGTTCCCCTGAGGTTTTTAACCTTTATAACCCAATCTCCCTTTTATTTTCTATAAAGGACACTGATGATGTCTCCTCACCTGTAGGACCACTCACCAGAACACATATTCCTAGCACAGAGCCTGACGCAGAATAAACATCGCTATTCGTATTATCTATTATTATTGCTTAGAAGGACTCTTTCCCAAATTTTTAATCTATAGTACTGACACAGGTTTTTTTTTAGATCGCAACATAAAACAGTGCTTCTCAAACTGTAATGTTCCTTTGAGTCCCTGGGAATGTTGTTGAAATGTGGATTCTGATGCAGGAGGCCTGGGGTAGAGCCAGGAATCTATGTGTCTAATAATCATCCAGGTGAGGCAGTGACTTCTCTCTGAGCATCCAGGGAAGACAAAGGAATCAGATTATTTTTCAATCATACATTTCAAACAAAACATTGCAAGGTAGTTGCACAGGACTGTGCAGTACCCTCCACCTGGAGGTCCCGCGCCTGACATCAGGGGTCGGTGCAACGAGCAGAAATCGCCAGAGTCCCTGCCCTTAGCACTGAAGTAAAGATCGTAGGTGTGACATGAGCAGGCACAATGTGTTGGCTACGATAGAGACACGCAGGGTGCTGTAGGAAGGAGTACAGAGCGGGAGCAGATTGCCCAGGCCAGTCTCCTCGACACGCAGTACTGTGGGAACGGACCTCAGAAGAGCACCGTGGAGTTGAGGGAGGAGGCTCTGACGACTGACGAGGGCATCCCAGTCCTGCTGTGGCGCCAGCTAACCTAGCCCTCCACGTGCTCCACGACTCTGCCCGAGAGCGCTGTGTAGGACCAGTGAATGTACGCAAATACTTGCCAGAGATGGGCTGGATACTTAACAGCAGCATAAAGTCAGTATTATTACTCTAGCAAGTAACTGTCTTTTTAAAACTCAAGTAATTTAAGCAAGACAGTAATTTGGCCCATGTACCTAGGAAAGCGCTGGAGCTTCGGGGATAAAGAGGTTGGATGGGTTCTAATATCTCCAACCTGCTGACTAGCTTCTCTAACATGACGGGTATTCTTAAGTGCCCCAGGGCTTTGTCCTAGCTAGAGACCCTAGAAGAAGAAAAAATTTCCTTTCAAAACAGCTGAATAAATTTCCAGAGTCCGGGCGCAGTGGCGCGCGCCTGTAATCCCAGCACTGGGGAGGCTGAGGCAGG